>JAODTR010005759.1:0-11189 GCA_025399935.1 Amblyopsis rosae
CCCCCCCCCCCCCCCCCCCCCCCCCCCCCCCCCCCCCCCCCCCCCCCCCCCCCCCCCCCCCCCCCCCCCACCACGACAATGAAACAGTTCAAACAAATCCTACAAAGCAATTTGCCTGACCATTGGCAATATTACTGAAATCAATACAAGTATAAATCATAGGTGCAAGATTGTAGTTACCCGTGTTTCTCTGAGCCATGAGATACCTGGTGTTCGAGAAATCTCTCTAGGCAAGCGAAAGTCTCAGTGCATTCCGTGCATTCATAGAGAATCTCAGCTGAGGTAGATTTATCTTCTCGAGTGTGGTCTGCATCAACTTGGTTTACTTCCTTCGTGTTAGCTTCCTCCAAGACAGGACCCAGCATGGGGTCAGAGGACATGTGCCCTACCTCTCCACCTCCAGTAGCTTTGGTGTGATTTTCAAGGTGACGTTGCAGAGCACAGGGGTTCTTAAACTGAGCTGGACACTGAGGGCATTTATGGTAGGGTCTCGTTTCTTTTTTGTGGTAACGAAGGTGTCTATGATAGACACACAGCAACCCAAATTTCTTCCCACATTCCTGACATTTGTAATTTCCTTTTGACTTAGACTTTTCTGTTTGCTTTCCAGGGTGCTGCTCTTCTACAGTTTTGCCTTCGTTTAAAGAAATCCTTTTCCGCCTGGATTTGTTTTCTAACTCCGGTTTGTGATACATGGCCTGATGTCTTCTAACCTCATAACGCTGTGAAAAATGTTTACCACATAATGCACAAATGTGCATAGTCCCCTTATGGAACCTCATGTGTCGAGATAAACTACTAGAATGATTGAATACACGATGGCATTGTTTGCAAGGATACTGTTTTGTGCCAGGTTTAATCTTCCTTCTACGTCTGCCTTTAAGTCCAAGTTTTATATTTCTTGAAACAATTTTTTGTTCATCATTTAACTTGTCAATTTCTTCCTGCGTTTGATGACTCAAATGATGTTCCTTTAGGTCTGTTAAGTTTGGAAAACAGTCCCCACATAGGCCACATCTGTATGGTGTGAACGATTTAACATCATTTGGATAATTAACATTTACAAATATACCATCCAAAGGTTTTAGATCAGTAGATGTTCCATTGTTTAGATGTTTTTCATACATTGATTCTTCTAAATGGTTAGAGTTCACAGGAACATTTGAAGGCAAAGGAAGATCAAGTTCTTTTCCTATGCAATGGTGAAATGAGTGGATCTGAAAATCTGAAAACCAGAAAAATATTAACCCACACTTCTTACAAGGGTATGTTTTCTCAACCCTTTTCTGTTGGTAATCCTCAGATTTTCCCATTGGTGTAGACTTGCTGAGCAAGTGATACTCTTTGGAATGGGCATTCAATGCATTTACTTTCAGGAAACGTTTACCACAATCAGCACAGCAGTGAAATTGTTCATGTGCATGAACCTTTAAGTGTTTCATCATTTCCATTCTACCTTTGAAGATATTGCAGCACAATGTACACTTGTAACCTTGTTCTACATTTCCATACTGCTGGTGACGACGTAAACTCCGCTGGCTGTTAAATCTTCTTCTACATATTTCACAATGGTAATATTCCTGAGAAGGTTTGTCCAAGCTAAGGTGAGCCACAATTGGTTCTGCCTTAGAAACATCCTTATGAGAAGGGGAATGTGTGGGAGGAGCTGGTAGCACTGACTTGATAGGGGAGAGGAAATGTGATGGTGGGGTAACTGGAGATATTGGCTTGATAGGTGGTTGTTCAATACCATTCATAATGGTCAATGTACCATTTTCGTGTAGTACATATTCCCGAGGGACATCAAATCCATTGGACGAGCCATCTAAAGGAAAAGACTCAACAGGCCCATGAAGAACCATATGAGCCAACAAACTGGAGTACTGGCTAAATCCATCGCCACACTCAGTGCAGATGAAAGTACTTGTTTCTCCGGAAGACTGCTTAGAGATGACACTTTCCACTGACTTAAAATGTTCCATGTTTGAATGATATTGTCCATGTAGTGATGGCATTACTCATTCCATCTGGATGCGCACAAATCTCTAGAAACTCACAAGTGTGTCGTGTGAAACAATCTAAAATTGCTGTAAAATGTCTTCAACTCACAAAAATGGAGATGGTGGGGAAAAAAAAGAAGAGAAGTATTACATCCAATCTTCACGTTCACCACAGTATTCAGCACCTGAGAAGGGAAAGAAAATGATTAATTAACCCATCTAATGACAATAAAAGGTCAAAAACCTTCAATGAATGTAGTTCAATATCATTTTTTAAATATTGAAATATTGACAGTAGCAGAGCTTTATTCAGTAACCGAATAAGTCAAACTCCTAACTCTATATATATATATATATATATATATATATATATATATATGTCTGTGAGATGTACCCATCATTAAATGTGTTATGGTCTGCAAGTCTCACAGCTGGGTTTCTATCAAAGCTAGCATAGTTATATCATCATTAACTTATTTTATATTGGGGGGGGGGGGGGGGGTCTCCAAGAAATGTTGTTAACTGGGGTCAATTTCATACTAAATACTGCTTGAAGTTTCAGCTGCTGGTGTGACAGGAAGACAATATGAGAGTAGAACCCTGCTAAAAAATCCAGCCATTGCTGGTCACCACCATATACGGTATGTTTTTCTGGTTTGCTGGTACCCCGGCATCCCATGCTGTTTGCTGATGTACCACACTGGAGAAATAAAGTGCTATCTAGCGAAGTTGCTGTGCCACTAATTCATCTTAAATGACACAGTGGATCTTGTTGGAGCATGGGTTAGCGTTATCCTTGTTTTTGGTTGGGTAGGAAGTAGCTGGGTCTAGGTTTAGGTTGATTTTTTGCTATCTCTTTTTGCTATCTATTTTTTGATATCTCTCCACCTAGTCCTGTTTATTTCCAGCGGCATCCGCCCAGCTGGACGTGCCTGGAACACCTCCCTGGGAAGGCGCTCGGAGGGCATCCTTACCTTGCTACTTTCCACGCAAAGGAACAACGGCTCTACTCAGAGTTCCTCCCCCACCTCTAAGGGAGAAGCCAGCTACCCTTCCGAGAAAACCCATTTCAACCACTTGTACCTGTGATCTCATTATTTCGGTCATGACCCAACCTACACGACCATAGTTGAGGGTAGGAACAAAAATGTACCGGTAGATCGGGAGCTTTGCTTTCCGGCTCAGTTATCTATTCCTCACAACAGTGCGGTAAAGTGAATGCAGTACTGCCCCAGCTGCTCCGATTCTCCGGGCAATCTACCATTCCATTGTCCCCTCACTTAAGAACAAGACCCGAGGTACTTGAACAACTACACTTGGGGTTAGGACTCATTCCCTACACGGGATAGGCACTCCATCAGTTTCCTGCTAAGAACCATGGCATCAGATTTTGAGGTGTCAATTGTCATCCCTACTGCTTCACACTCCGCTGCAAACTGATCCAGTGCTGAAGGTCACGGATCGATGATGCCATCAGGACCACATCATCTGCAAAAAGCAGCAATGAAATCTCCAGCCCCACCGAACCGCAATCCCTCCCCACCCCGACTATGTGTCAATATCCTGGCCATGAATATCACAAACAGGATTGGTGATTGGTGACACAGTGCAGCCCTGGTGGAGGCCAACCCCCAAGTAAATCCAAGTCCAATTTACTACTGAGAATCAGTACACAGCTCTCGTTTTGAACATACAGGGATTGGATTCCCTTTAGAACGGGCCGCCTCACCCTATACTCCCGCAGCACCTCTCACAGCATTAGGGTTGGGTACCGTTCACATTTGAATCAATACCGGTGCCAGTACGGTACCTCAAATTCTGTACTTTACTCATTGCAATAATAATTTTATTAATTTATTTAATGTTGGCTAGGGAAAAAATTGCCTGACTGACTCTTTACCATTAACATGTTTTAGGAGTTCTGCTTTAGCCTACAGCCTAATGTAAGCATTATTGAACTGTGCCTCCCTTAGGTTTCTTGAACGCCCCCTACCCTGCTAGTGTCTATGCTTTGTATGAACTACATTCTCCGAAGCAGAAATACGTTATCTTACGTTAGCGTGGCACATTTTCATAGTGACTTTAAATGTAGTTGTAGCCTACAGGGTTAAATCCGAAATGAGGACTTTGTAAGTATTGCCGCTATAAACAATTGGCCTAGTTTGATCTGAAACCTGAGACGTGACCTAATTCCTGCTCCATCAGCCTCGCAAGACCACCATGATCTCACAAGCTTCCGTTTAATTTCGCTGTTACTTGTGACAATTCCTCTGGCATGTCAGGTTAGCTCTATCATACTGCCGCAAGAGTTTGCTGTCACCGATTCTACAGCGTCTGTTTATCTCACTGCTCCAGTCTCAACTGCAACTACGTAATGTTTTACACAAACCGCCGACAATGTTTTGCCGTTTGATTTAATCTCAATCGGTACTCGGTAGTACCGATGTAATTCGGTCGGTACTCTTAAAAGTACCGAGTTCGGTACCCAACCCTACACAGTATCCCCCGGAAAACCCGGTCATACACCTTCTCCAGATCAAAAAAAAAACACATGTAGACCGGATGGGCATACTCCCAGGCCCCCTACAGGGCTCTTGCGAGAGTAGAGCTCGTTTGTTGTTCCACAACCAAGAAAGAATCTGCATTGTTCCTCTTCAATCTGAGGTTCGACAATCGGCCAAACCATCCTCTCCAGCACCTTGGAGTAGACTTTACCAGGGAAGCTGAGTAGTGTGATACCCCTGTAATTGGCAGACACTCTCTGGTACCCCTTTTTGAAGAGGGGAACCACCCCGGTTTGCCACGCCTTTGGCACTGTCCCCGACTCCCATGCAATGTTGAAGAAGCGTGTCATAAAAGACATCCCCTCCACACCCAAAGCTTTTAGCATTTCTGTGCGGATCCCTTTAAATCCCTGGGGCTTTGTTTGTGACATCAGGCGTTGCTGAGGATGATCTGATAATCTTGTCCATTCTCCAAATTGCAAGAATGAATTATATTCTAATTGACAAGTATTGGAGCTAATCTAGCGACTATTTATGATATCTGTTCTTTGAGAGTTCCTTGTCTACATATTGTAATTATGTTAGAAAAAAGAAAAAAAAAAAGCAAGTGTCATTAACAGCAGGGCTCCAGGCGTACATTTTTTCCACTGGTAGCAGTGGTGCTACCAACCTTCTCATTGTACCGGCAATGAACCGGCTCATTTGGTCGCAACAAATATATATATTTTTAAGAATCATGGTATAATTCAGTGTTCCCCAATCCCGGCCCTGGAGGGCCACTTCCTGTGTAGGCATCATTATCAAGATTCTAATGACCTATCAGAATCCTTGAAACACTAACAATTGCTGCCTGAGACAACGGCCTGGCCTCCTTTCTGATGGATTTTACAGATTTTTTTTATCATCCATTATTAAGATGAATGTAATCATTGTCGGTGACTTTAATATTCACGTTGATGATTATGCTTGCAACAGTTTCTGACTTTGTAAATATCACAGAATCTTTAAATTTTATGCAACAGGACTCGGGCCCCCAACCGGCACCGGGCAAACCATCTTCCATATGCCACATTTCCCGCATAAATGCATCTTATTTGATATTGGCAATAACGTGGATGCTCTGCCTGTTAAACAAGTGTTACACTCTTGCATGGTTAACCAGCTTGCAGTTGAGAATTTCTCAACCGCGTTTGACTCAAGCGTGGTTCTCAATTCAAATGATGTTGATGCTCTTCTACAGTCTTGAATGAACGTTGCACCATACTTTTAGATAAAGTAGCCCGTTTTAAGACAAGACAAATTCCCTCTGTAAATACATTCCCATGGATGTATGGATTAATGTATGAATTTTGGGCATGGCTGTCGGAAGCGTTTACGGAAAACGACTCTGTTTCAAGTCCACCATCTTCACCCTAAAGAGCTCTTAACTTTAAACTTTAGAGTGGATCAAGGTTGCTAGAACTTCTTACTTTTCTAATCTGATTTTAGCCTGTAAAATAAATACTAAAGTTCTGTTTGGGAATATTAACCACATTAGTTCTCCTGCTGCATCTCCCATCCATGTTTTTTTAAACTATGACTACAATAATTGTCTGTCTCATTTTGTAGACAAGGTTAAGGCTGTTAAGGCAAGCATTGTACCATCTACAACCCTTTGCAAGTAAATGACGTGTTGGAGACATATTTTTGATACATTTCAGTCTGCTCTTCTCTTTTGGTAGGAACATGCATGTCAGACTCTGCCCCTTTGTCCTGTGGTGTGCCTTAACCTTGGAAGACCCATTTATGTCCAAAGAAAACATCACTTAACGCTCCAAAAAACACATTTGCAAATAAGACTAAAGACTACATTTACATAGCCAATAGGTTATATTGTCTTGCCATTGATAGTAAATGTGTGTTTTGTTTTTAAAAGAAACATTTGTAAATTGGAGAGCCAAGTGACATTGTATATTTATCTCCTTGGGTCTTACAGGGTTTTTAAGGTTCTGTGTTGGGCCCCCTGTTGTTCAGTCTATATATGCTTCCTCTTGGGCAGATCATTGGTAGTTTTAAGACAATATCCTAACATTGTTATGCCAATGACATCCAAATATCCGTATACATTTTTTTTAAACCCGGATTAATTGATCAAACTGTCCATTTTGCAGAATTGTTTAACCTATATTAATAAATAGATGACAGACAACTTTCTTCAATTAAATACAGATAAAACTGAAGAGTTGATTATTGCCCAAACAAAATATCTCAAGATTAGTTGTTTTTTTTGTATCCTCCTCTGATTGTGGAAATATAAAAATTTTGGGTGTCAGGTTTGACAAATCTGTGTTTTGAGTCATGGAAAATCTGTGGTTCGATCCTGTTTTTTGCCATATCAGTAACATTGCTCAAATTAGATCTGTGTTCTCAAAAAAGGAGAGGGAGATGCTTGTTCATGCTCGTCTTTCATCAAGATTTCATTATTGCAATGCACTGTACACATGTCTGAACAAATAATCTATCGACCGACTACAAGCCATACAGAATGCAAATGCAAGCACAAGTCACTAGCAGGAGAGCACACATGCACTCCTGTGCATGAGGGCCTAGACTGGGTTTCTATTCTATTCTATTCATTTGAAATTTTTGTAATTACTTACAGAGCCTTACAAGTTCCATTTTACAATCTGGACCTTTTATATGTGCGTCTGTCCCCCTCAGGGAATCGAACCCCAATCTCCCACACAGAGAGCAGCCGCTCTACAAGGAAGGATAAAACCCATGAGCTCTAGCTCTGTATCGCCAGAGCATCCTATGAGGTGTCTGAGTGAGGATTAACTTCACTGCACCTGGCCAGCTACATGCTGGCCACCGTTACATATGCACAAAACCTCAGGTTGGTCTCTGAAGCCAAGACCTTTTAACTTCCCTGAACCTTCCCAGAACTCGTTTTAACACAAGAGGCGATTGTGCCTTTAGTAGTGGCTCCAATGCCCTGGAACTCTCTTCCGCTAGCCTTAAGAATGATGGACTCTGAACTTTTTTAAACAGGCACATATCTTTTTAGACAAGCTTTTAATTAGCAATATGGCATTGTCATATTGCTAATTAAATGTCATGTCTTATATAAAAATATTGTTGTATGGTATTGTGTAAATTTTTTATAATGTGTAGTTTATTTTAAGTATCATTAGTCAATTTACTGTGAAGCACTTTGTGACCTCATCTCTGTGAAAGGTCCATCCATCCATCTTCACCCGCTTGAAGATGGATGGAGATGAGGTGATATATAAATAAACCATAATTGTGTGGCCTAGTTGCATTATAATAGTTTACTGAGCATGTGAAGCCCCACTATATGCAAATGACATCTGATACATTTGAGTGTAAACATTTTTGAAATAATCCCATCCATCCATCTTCTCTCACTTATCCGGAGTCGGATTGCGGGGGCAGCAGCTCCAGCAAGGGACCCCAAACTTTACTTTCCCGAGGCACATTAGCAAGCTCTAAATGGGGGATACCGAGACGTTCCCAGGCCAGTGTGGAGATATAATCTCTCCACCTAGTTCTGGTTCTTCCGAGGCCTCCTCCCAGCCGGACGTGCCTGGAACACCTCCCAAGGGAGGTGACCAGGGGGCATCCTTACTAGATGCCCGTACCACCTCAACTGGCTCCTTTCGATGCAAAGGAGCAGCAGCTCTACTCCGAGTTCCTCACGGATTGCCGAGCTTGTCACCCTATCTCTAAGGGAGATGCCAGCCACCCTCCTGAGAAAACCCATTTTGGCCGATTGTACCCGTGATCTTGTTCTTTCGGTCATGACCCACCCTTCATGACCAAACAGGTGAGGATAGGAACGAAAATTGCCCGGTAGATCGAGAGCTTTGCCTTCCGACTCAGCTCTCTTTTCGTTCGGTAAGAGTGATTGCAATACCGCTTTTGCTGCTCCGATTCTCCGGCCAATCTCCCGCTCCGGGTCCCCCAGGCATACGCCTTTTCCAGATCCAGAAAAACATATAGACCGGAAGGGCATACTCCCTAGCCCTCTCCAGGATCCAAGCGAGAGGAAAGAGCTGGTCCGTTTTTCCACGACAAGGACGGAATCCGCATTGTTGTTCTTCAATCTGAGGTTCGACAATCGGCCGAACCCTCTTCTCCAGCACCTTAGAGTAGACTTTACCAGGGAGGCCGAGTAGTGTGATACCCCTGTAGTTGTAGTGACCTCCCCCAGGGAAATTGACGATGATCCCCCATCAGCCTCCAGCTCTGTCTCCACCATAGAAAGCATGTCAGTCGGATTCAGGAGTTCCTCAAAGTGTTCCTTCCACCACCAAATTACCTCCCTGGTTGAGGTCAACTGTGTTCCATCCTTATTGTACACAGCTTGGATGGTTCCCTGCTTCTCCCTCCTGAGGTGGCCGACGGTTTTCCAGAAACACTTGGGTGCCGACCGAAAGTCATCATCCATGGCTTCTCCGAGCTTCTTCCACACCTGGTTATTTGCTTCTGCTACGGCAGATGCTGCAGCCCTTCGGGCCAGTCGGTACCCTGCAACTGCCTCCGGAGACTTCCTGAACAACATGTTCCAAAAGGCCTCCTTCTTCAGTCAAATGGCTTCTCTGACCACCGGTGTCCACCACAATGTTTGAGTGTTACCACCCCTTGAGACATCTATAACCTTGAGACCACAGCTTTCTAACACAGCTTCAGCAATGGACGCTTTTAACATTGCCCACTCAAGTTCAATGTCCCCAACTTTCACAGGGATGCCAGAGAAGCTCTGCCGGAGGTGTAAATTAAAGGTCTCCCGGACAGGGGCCTCCTCCAGATGTTCCCAGTTCACCCGCACTACCCGTTTGGGCATACCAGGTCTGTCCAGAGTCTTCCCCCACCCAACGTACCACCAGATGGTGATCAGTTGACAGCTCCGCCCCTCTCTTCACCCGAGTGTCCAAAACATGCGGCCTCAGGTCAGATGATATGATCACAAAATCGATCATCTACCTTCGTCCTAGGGTGCTCTGGTACTACATACATTTATGAGCATCCTTATGTTCAAACGTGGTGTTTATTATAGACAGTCCATGACTAGCACAGAAGTTTAACAACAAATGACTAGAGTTTTTTCCCCCACCACCCTTAGGCGCAGGGAGGCGACCCTCTTGTCTACTGGGGTAAACTCCAACGTAGCGGCGCTCAGCCGGGGACTTATGAGCATGGTTAGTTAGTTTGGTCGTTGTATTATAGAATTAATTTTACTTTTAGAGCCTTGCACGGACATGCTCCGCCATACATCTGATCTGATATAACTTAATTCTCCCACTCGTAGTCTTAGGTCATCAGGTCATCAGGTCAGAGGATGTTAGTGGTTCCCCATACTCGTTTTAAGACCCGAGCAGTGGCAGTGAGGCTGTGGAATGCACTGTCTACCTCTATTCGCTGTTTGACTTCTGTTGACACATTCAAAATGCAGTTGAAGACCCTGTAGTCAGCTATTGCAAGCTAATCATTTTGTCAAATTCACCAATGCTGTTTGGGCTTGGCAATGCATTTCAACTTGTCGGGCAGAGTGAGGGAGTTTTTTTTTTATTTGAGCTTGAAGTTATTGTTCTCAAGAATGATTAACCCTGATTTGAATTAAGTTGAATCAAGGTTTTGAGGAGACAATAGCACATACAGGACGTCAGGCATTATGGGGCATTATCAGGGAAAAAGAGGTTAACTGTGAGATCCTAATACTCAATATGCCTACGTGTGGTGACTGGTTGACATAGCGTGCCAAAATAATAATTTAGCACGGCGAAAAAAGATTTGGAATACAGTTTGTGTCTACCTAGTCAATGCAATATGACATGTCTATTGCCTGTATCCAGTTTGGTCTCGTTTTTTCCTTCTCCGCTACGTTTTTCGGTTCGACAGGTTATGAACACTTAGTTCTGGTGAAAATTGTGAATCCATGCCAAGAAACAGAAAACATTTAATGCCATGAGATAAATGCTGTATATTAAAGATAGTAAACCATGTTAACAGAAAACCCTAATTATAATTAATTGACTTTATTTTGTAATACATGTTAACCAGAGATAATACTATGTACTACTATGTAGTAGTCATACTTTTAAAGATTTCTAGCTTTAAATGCTAGAAAGGAACAGACACTAAATACATGAATTAGGCTACAGTCAGCAAACACAAAAACCAGAAGCAAAGATGTAGTTGCCTATAAACAGAATATTAAACAAAGAGTAATAGGAAGAGGAGGTTGATACCAGCGGGTTGGGGGAGTCGTAAATTCCCCGGGGTGTGGTCGTAATTTCCCTAGTACTCTCTAAAGTAGATGGAATGTACACTCTGAAATCCAACGTCAGGCTTTGTCCTTAACGTTATGTACATCTCGGCGCAGAATGGATGGGTCACCACACTATCTCTGAGCATCACTTGTAGTCCTCACAGGACGCTCACTACAACCTCAGCATATCTGGTTGATGCACTGAGAAAGGATAAGTATATAACCAGAAACCACATGACTATAGATAACTACATATTGAAAAATATATCTGGCATGAACTAATGAATTATAGTCAATAGTCAAAACATATTTTTAAAATTATTTACTTCCCCTCTCTCTGGCTCTGGGGACGTGGAACGTCACCTCACTGTGGGGGAAGGAGCCAGAACTTGTGCAGGAGGTGGAGCGCTACCA
>JAODTR010005760.1:0-11189 GCA_025399935.1 Amblyopsis rosae
TGAAGCACTTTGTGTTACATGAATTTGTATGAAAAGTGCTATATAAATAAAGATTGATTGATTGATTGATTGATTGTGCACAGAGAAGTAGGTCGCGTTGTCCCTGCAACTAATAAAGCTAGACTTTACTGACCGAGTTTGATGTCGCTCAGAAATTTTTAAGGCCTTTTTTTGATGGTTGAATTTCATTTCAACCAATCAAACTTTATTTTTTTGCAACCCTATTAACCTTTTCGAGATGAAAATTAGATAAGATTCAGAAACAAAACACGCATTGGTGCCAAACTTCATATTGGTCTTTATTTGTTTGGCCCAATATGGACAGTTTTATGCTCTCTACCAATACTATCATATTGTGACATACAGTATAAACACCTGGTTGAACAGTTTCAGGTCAAATTCATTTTGGTCTTCTCGAGAATGCTTGCTAACTTCAAGCACAAATAAAAAACATCTGTGCTCACTGAAGCTAGAAATCGAAGATTAATAATAATAATAATAATAATAATAATAAACTTTATTTGTATAGCACCTTTCATACACAATGTGCAACTCAATGTGCTTTACAGTTAAAAACATTTGAACAAAGGATGAAGGGAACAAATGCAATTAAACAAAAAGAAATAAGAAACAACGGAAAACTAGGTAAAAGCCATGACATTTTTTTTAAAACAGATTACTTGTGTTATACTTCTTAATGTTTTTAATGGTAAAAAAAAAAAAAAAGAGTTCGGAAATACCAGCAAGTATTCAAAACCAGTAAATTGGTATTTGGGACAGCCCTACTTATGTGACATGTAGTCCATAAAAGCAGTAATCTGCAAATGTTTTTTCGGTGTATCATGGCCAATAGGTGAGATATGAACAGCCATATATAACTGCTATGGCGTTCCACAAGTCAGTTGAGTCTTATATACTTTACCTGCACAAATCACTACAGTCTAGCATGGGGAGAAGGTCTATACTATGCTGTTGTCAGTCAAAGAGTGAGGCTATCTTTCTCCCCTGAAATGCAAATACATTGCATCTGAACAATTTGATAAATCTCTTTTGGAATTTGCTTAATTTTATCAATTTGTTACCATGTTCATTTTCTCTGTGCTTTTGTTGATAAGGAAGAAAAGCCTGAGTGAAACAATAATGTTTTGGGGGCTGAATACATATTACCTGCTTATCTTTTTCTTTCAAATTATATATTACATGCAAATAATGACAATGTAGGCTATCTTTCTGAAGACACCAGTCTAAGATGAAAGGAAGCACATTAATTATTTGATATCTTTAAAATGTTACGTTATATTAACGCAAAAAATATGGCAAAAGCTCTGTACTCTGTAGTCTCATCCTCTTCCATTCATTAGCACTATGTCACATAAGTAACATCGATATTCATTTCAATATTTTTTAACATATGTAAAAATACAAAGGTTATGGGAAAATGCATCAGAAAATATTCATTACATATCAAGACAACACATTTTCAACTGGTCTGGACAGTAATTCCAAACTACCAAGGAGGCATTCTGTTTGGCCACTAATGTCTCGTCTTTGATCTTTATTATGTCATTAGCTTCCTCAGCCACAAATCTTAATTTTCTGCCAAACAGCCAATGGACTCTCCACAAAATTGAATATTGCACTTCCTGCAACATTTTCGATATGATATTGCGCAACGTGATATTGCAAAAACGATACTGAGTTGATATATTGTGCACCCCTAGATAGATGCTCATTGGCTGTTAGCATTATCACTCAAGACACTATACAACATTCTGGCACAATGCTAATGCAGTAGTTTATTTATTCATTTTAGTTCTCAATATATTCTAAGCACCGTATTCCTACAGATTAACAGCCAGACGCGTCATTTAGCTCTCACAAAATCCTCCGTATAAATTCAACGTCCGATTTGGTCATGGAGTTTTCTGGTTGATCGCCATGCATTTTAATCAAAATACCTCTCCTGTCAAGTACTGTACGTGCGTCCCAGACTTTATGCAAGAAAAGGATGGTTTTGCAAGACTGTGTACCGTGTAACCACTGTTAGCCCTAAGAACCTTAATTGGGTCGTCAGATATGTATAAAAAATTATTACAACAAAATCTCAGACGGATGCAGTTGTATTGCTATAATCATGTTATTCCCTGTAGCAACTTCTATTTTATCTATCTTGGATATAAAGAGCAGTGTGTGTACATGGTTTTACACTGGATAACTGAGCCCAAATTACACTTTCAGGATAAAAGAGATTTCAGCTCACTGATCATCTAGAATGGAGGTAAACAGATGAGAAGTGACAGCAAAATGAGGAGGAAATGGGCCCAGAAAGGGGAGCTCAACATATCTGTACCTTTTTTAAATTTACATTTGAATGATGCTGTTTTACATCACATCGAGAGCTACGTACTTTGTACTGTAAGTACATGCAAAAAAATCTATACAGTGTTTCACAAAATGTACCAATAAAGCACCAACTACATCAGTAGCAAAAGCGCTAACCTTAGCCTTTGTGTGAATGCTAATCTATGCTTTAGTATGAACGCTAACCTTAGCCTAAACTTGAGCACTAACCCAAGTCTTATTGTGAACGCTTACAAAAGCCTTAAGGCCTTGGCATATTTATCGTGTCCACAGAGCGCGGAGGCCCGTGGACTGTGTGTGTGATGTAAATATTGTCATGCGTACAGTCTGAAATGAGTCCGCACCTCCAAAGATTTCTGTCTGCGTGGGCATGTGCGCGTTGACTGCGCATGTGCGACAGCCTGAAGTCCACTACAGATGGCAATGGATACCAAAAGCTCACAAATGAGTGTTCTATGTGTAGAAAACCAAATTCTTAATTATAAATATCGATAATTTCAAAGCACTTTTGTTGTATACAGAAATAGCGATGCATCAGCGTGAAGCCTGAGCGCTCGTCCATGTCGTGCAAGGCTGTGCAATTGGTAGAATTCCAAGGTCCTAGCATGAAGTGAGTGCTACCCTTAGCCATAGCATCAGCACTAATCTTAGTATGTCTGCTAACATTAGCATGAGCGCTAACCTTAGTCTTAGCTTGAGTGCTAACTTTCTCCTATGCTGCAGTGTGCGTGTTAACGGCCACAGTAAGAACGCGCGAATGGAGGGGAGGGCAGTTGTCCACCCCCACCTTGCCCCCTACCCTCCCCCCCAGGTGCAAAAGAGCCCTCACCTGTAGTTGACGGGCCAGCGCACCATCCACATGCGGTGGTAGGAGAGTGATGTGACGGAGAAGCACGTGACCAGTGTCAGGGTGTAGAAGGTGGAGACGAAAACCTTGCACAGGCCCTCGTTCCACTCGTAGGCAGAGTGTCTGCGCCGCAGCGTCACCACGCAGTACATGGTAATGGGCACGGCCATGTTGAGGATGTGCGTACCGGCCAGCGTGCAGATCAGGAACTCCAAGGGCTTCCACTTCTTCTGCTTGGCGCTGACGCTCAGGATGCCCCAGGCGTTGGCCAGGATGGACACGCCCGAGCACACTAGCCAGGCCAGCGCATTGGCAGTGATCACCTCGTCCTTGACGCCGCTCGCCTCATCCGCCATGTTGGCGCGGCGGCGTGGCGGGGGCAAGGGCGGGGGTGGGGATGAGGGGGCGGAGCCCGGGGGCCCGGATGGAACTCTTCAGGAGGTCGGTGGCGGGCAGGTGGTCAGGTGGCAGGGCGTTGGGCAGGGCTGGCATCCTATCTGGGCGAGCGGGTACCATCCGTTGGGCGAGCAGCGTGGGCCGAGGGCATGGCACAGGTGCGACAGCGGAGGGGCGCCGGCCAGAGAGGATGCAGTGTGCTGGGGACGCCTCGCTTTGCTCTAGCGGCCTGGGGAGGGGGGAAACACACAGATATATACAGGTGGGTCATTACTGACCTCTTCACCTCCTAGCACTCAATCCAACTCAAGTTTCTTCTTCAAATGTTAAAATTATTTTAATAATCCTGTTATGCACTTTTGTATTAGGCACTTTATTATTCAGGCCATTAAGAACTTTGTTTAATGATTGAATGATATATTGACATGGTAGTCATGATTACAAGATGCTGTAACTATTGTAATATAATATGTGTTGCTTACAATTGCTGGTGTATGACCTGTCACCCTATTGACAAATGTACTCATAGTATCATTAAGCCCTGCCGATTGTGTTATACACAATATGTTATTTTACATTGTTAGCTTTCAGGTCTCTATTAGAATTGGTCTCTATTATAATAGGTCTCTATTAAAATAGATTTTTGATCTCGTTGAGGCTCCTTGGTAGCCTGGCTCTGCCCAACATTTGCTCTCAGCTCAATTTGTTAGTGTGGACCCCTTTGGCTCGCTTCACACATCAGCACACGTCACAACACGTCACCACACGTCACCACACGTCAGCACACGTCAGCACACAAGCCTAACAGCAGTTAGGGCACTGCTGTAATTATTGTTATTAATAAAGCCAACAAGGGGCTTCATCTCCATCTACAGGTACTGTACCTCAAGTCTCAGAGTTTCCTTGAGCACAAGAGCTGGCTGTGCTCCTAATCAAATTCAATACCCATGCCAACATGAATGAATGATAATATTAATGGAATCGTGTCTTGAGACCTTTGAATGCTCCATAATAGACTAATTTTGACTAAAAAGTATTTCATTATGGACAGTTATCATTGCTACTGCATGTAATGGAGTCTACTGCATCTCAGAGATCTCAGTGGCCAATTCATCATCCTCAGCATATTTTATTCCCACCCAGATAACATCTAGAATGATGTAAAGAGATATGCTTCAGGCCATTAAGCTGTTGCCAGTAGCTTTAGATATGTACCTCGCTGGAAGCTGCCAGTGTGAAACTTTTAACAACCAATCAACATACAGCAACACTATTCCTGGCCCAGATTCAAACAAATGACACAAGCAGTTTGGCTTGAGGAGAACTCTCCAAAGAAATGTATCATGCATTAAAGTATACAAAAGAGAAACAAGACATGCATGACGAACACCGAAACAAGGTGAATTTTCTCTGACTATATAAATATATATTTTTAAAACATTTGTATTGACGCAGGCAGAGAGAAAGTACACTGTAAGATCGCCTTGCTAACGTGATTCATGCAGCTCAAAAACAACGGTGACAGCTTTCAATTAAATCCACAGAATCACGATGAAGGCTTGGGTTATTCCAGGATGCTGAACGGCAACTGCCGTTTCTACACCTGCCGTGACAGTTTGACAAGAACGAGTGCTTTGGACAAATTGAATTATTAACAGTGTTGGGCAAGTTACTCAGGAATTGTAATAAGTTACTAGTTACTTATTTCTCCTTCAAAAAGTAAATGTACTTATTACTGGGTATTAAAAGTAATTTGTTACATTACTAGTTGCATTACTATATTACTTTCACAATCACTACCCTGCCTCGCCCTTTGTAAACAGTGACAACCTGTGTAACCAGCTCATTTTGGAATAGAATCCTCTTTATTGGAACAATGATGAACCTTAGGAGTGAACAATCAACCAAAGGGAAAACATTGCAGTCTCTCAAACCAGATGATTGACAGGTTGGTCCACTTAGCCGACCCTAAGTTTGCTAGGACCAGAAATCTCGCACTTGTAACACAGTACCTATTAGTTACTTGGATTAGTAATTGTAATACTATTACTGTTTTGGAAATAGTAATTAGTTACACTACTAGTTACTGGAAAAAGTAATAATATTACAGTACCGTAACTAGTTACTGCCCAACACTGATTATTAAAATAAACATCACAGTATTACATGTTTATTTGTTAGCCTCCCCAGGTGGTATATTACATTCTAATGCTAATGCGCACTGTGTGAGAAGAGAGATGTCTTTAACAATGAAAGCTGTTTTTAATAATAAAGTCAGGCACGAGGCTAGTAGGGCCTTTGGTTCAGAAATTGAAGTAACCATTCAAATACATTTACTCAGATAACACAGTCTGGGATCAGGTTTATACACATGTGCTTGATCAAATTACTTATTGTTCCCAAGTGTGGTTTGATAGAAATTTTATTAAAAAGTAAATGCCCCCTAAAGTGTGTTCTCTGAGTTCTAAACAAAATTATAGTACTGAACTGTGATGAGATATGATGAAACGTTCCCATTTTGATAAAAATCAGCATTTCATACGTTGAAAATGGTTCTACGCTAACACACACAAGCACACGCTACACTAACACATGCTAACACATGCTACGCTAACCTGACACACCAGATGGTTACAAAGAACCATATGGGAAGCCGTCCATTGAAAGTGTTTAGAATAGGGTGAGCATACGACAGATGTTTATATGAACTGACTGATTGTCTTTCACTGAAGTGGGTGGAGTCTAGGGGTGAAGTTACACTTTAAAGGTGTTGTGACTCCCCCCCCTTCGTGGCGCTGATGGGTGGCAACCTGGAAATATAGGCGGCACACTTTGGGTGGGGGTACAACCTTGCTTTATTGCGGTCATATAGTGGTGTGGGTGGGTGGGTGGCTCCTCCCACTCGGTCCTCCGAGTTTGGGTTCACTCGTCTTCCTGGGAGCTCGGCCATCCGTGAGGAGCTCGGAGTACAGCCACTCCTTCTTTGCATCGAAAGGAGCCAGTGGGCGTGGTACCCAGGGCGCCTCCCTAGGGAGGTGTTCCAGGCACGTCCAGATGGGAGGAGGCCTCGGGGAAGACCCAGGACTAGGTGGAGAGATTATATCTCCACATTGGCCTGGGAACGCCAGAGCTGGATAACGTGGCTCGGGAAAGAGAAGTTTGGGGTTCCCTGCTGGAGCTGCTGCCCCCGCGACCCAACTCTGGATAAGCAGATGAAGATGGATGGATGGATGCAACAATGGATGGATGGATGGATGGATGGATGGATGGGAAAAATGTCCTGATGGTCCCCTAGCTGTTCGTTCCGTGTGTGCGATGACAAGATATGCCGATACACAGCTCTGTAAATGGGAATGCAAACAAAATGGTGCATACCGCAACCACACAACATTAGTCCAGCCTGGGCAATGTGTGTCAAGATTAGGGGGCGGAGCTTCTAAGAGATCACACTAACACTGTGTCCTAACTGGATGCGACAGCAAGCGAGCGCCGGACTATCACGTTCCATCGGACGCTTCATGTTCTCACTGAATCCGTCAGAAATTACATTTGATTACGTAAACAAACCACGTAGCCTACCTATTAGCAGTAGCACACTAGAGAGCATACGCTTTCTCCATATTCACAACAATTGCCTACTGTGACAGATGTCACTCATTGTTGTAGGCCACACGTAATGAGGACATTACAACAGAAAAGTTAGCAATCAAACTGCTTTTGTCGCGGACGTTCTCTTGTGTTGCATCCAGTTAGGACACGGTGTAAGATTCTTGTCTTTTGACAACATTGTTTACTCTACCTATAAACCTCTACCCACAAGCAACAAACTGTAGACAAAATAAGGACTTGCAGTAGAGCTAAACCGCTGTGTTGGCAATTCATATTAATCTCCTGGCGCTAGGGTTCTAAATCACCTCCCCAAGTCAATATACTTGAGGAGGAGCAGATCATGGAAATCATAGAAAAAAATATCCCATCTTGGCTAAACATTTATCAGTGTGCAGGTTGATGTTCCCTTGTGCCATCATCTCAAATGAGCATCCACAGGCATGCCAAACGATTCCAGCCAACACTAAGAACACAATATATAGAATATAATATAATGTATTGATGATCCAATCTAAAGTAACATTGTGGGATCGTGGTAAATTCCACCAAAGCAATAAAGTAATTTTTTTCTGGGTACAAAAAGAAAATTGCTGATATTCATGCACAACCATATTTACCAAGATTTTGTGTATTATAAGCATTTCATGTCACATAGCTAATGACAAGTGTTTCACTTATATAGTTTTGATTCCATATTTTGGTGCTAGTTGTATGCTGTGCCTGAGGAATGCCAAAGCTCTGGAAAGTGTTCTTTTTCAATTAAGGCATATTTACCTTGTTTTTTCTGTTCATTTGTGAATTACCAGCTAAATGTAGCATTCTCGTCTCCCACTATTACATTACAGTATACAGTATTTACAGATGACAATGTGTCGCATCATATGGAAGCATGCCAAAGGACACAAAACCTGTTTTGGAATAATGACAATATGCGTAATTAGCAGGATCTGTATTGGTGCTACAGTCACCAGGAATTGGCTGTCGTGAGACCGGCCTGATCACACAAGTGTATGTGCGGCGTCACTCGGCCACGTCGCCCTGGAAACCCTCAGCTAGAAAACCATTCGGGCGTATCGGAGTGTCAAATTCAAGTAGTTCAACTGCTGTTGACGGCAAGTGTCTGTATTCAAAAATGATTGTCCTGTTTATTGTTCTGGCTCAGTAACCCCTGCTAATATCCTGTTGCTGACTGTGGAGCTTGTGACTGAAGTTTTGTACGGCGATTCTTTCGCCATTATTTTACAAAGTGGGAAAGTGGAAACGCAAGTGTCTTTGTTAGTTTCAGACAGACACAAGTTGTAATGTTCCTGTTGGGCGCCCACATTGTTGAAATAGCAAATGCATTTGTGCCCGTTTGAGCGCCCGTGGGCGTGTTGGTCTAAACATGAGGTGTGGTCTAGCTAGCACATTGCTGGCACATTGCTATCTTGAGGCAGCGGAAAATGATTTTGGGGTAAATTTACTTTTTTTCAGGCCAAGCATGGTGGATTTAGCTGTCTGGGCATTGCCAACGTCATCCTCCACAGCAAAATGCCATTGGTGACCTGCCCACTTAAGAGACTTAAGTGTTCCAATTTTGCTTCCATTGAAATGCTTTACAATGTTCTATCTTTATCTATTATTCCAGTATCTTTGGTACCACACCACGGGGCTTCCACAACCAGGCATTGTGTGGCCATGTGGCTCCTAGCCAATAGGGAGTGAAGGCAAGCAGAACCAAATTAAGCAGGGAAACAGCTGTTGATTTGAATTCATTTTCTGCTCCAGAACAGAATAAAGCTTACTGATGTGTGTGCTATGTATGTCTGGCACTGTCTCGGTGGGGCTGTATAGTTCTGTGGCCGTATAATATAATTACATATATATAATATATAATTATATATAATTGCATTAACATATAATTAACTGTTCAATGGAAGAATGTGACGTTTTCACAAAAGAGGTCACAATTCTAATTTCTATAGATACATGTGTGAGAGGGTTTGGGGTAGATTTGCACCATTAGATTGTCAGAAATATTACTGTTTTGACTCACAAGCAGCTGCAGAAATCAATGAATCCATAGAAAAGTATGGTTGCAGGTTGTAAAAATGCAGGTAAAAACTGACTTTCCATGATATTATACAAGTCGTTTTGTTGTGTGGGACGGCGGTGCAGATGGATATTGTTTTGATTTGAGCTCGAATTTAGCAAGCGTTCTGGAGAATGACTGACCCTGCCTTTAAGATGGATTTATGTGATTGAAGAGTTGGGGTGGTTGAGAGTGGTCAATCCTCTAAACTCAAAGGTGCGGTAATAAATTCTAATCCAATTCACTAATAGCGGTGGCTATTACTGCAGAAGCCAAGTCTCCAATTCAGACATGAGCTACGGTTGTTGAGCGGTCCTGGTATTGTCTAGTGCTATTGGACAATTCCTTGGACCTGGGACTCAAGTGGCGTCTGTCAATGTCACTTACTCGGACCTGGGACTTCTGTGGCGTCTGCTAATGTTACAGACAAAGCACTCTTATTTCACAACTTACTAAATGCTTTGAAATCTTTCCGATGTGGAGGTTCTTAAGTACGGCACAATGTGAAAATAGTATTGCATACATAGTATTAATGCTAAATGTTGTTTGCCTACCATCACCTATTGCATCTTAACCGTCCTGGAGGGGGGGATTCCTCCCTCTGTGGTCCCTTCCCAAGGTTCCTTCCCTTTTTTTCCCCCCATGTGTTTTTTATGGAAGTTTTTCCTTGCCCGGGGGGAGGAGCAGGTTAGGTTAAATGTTTTTTCTGATAGTGAGGGATACGAGATACCCCTCACTGCAGTGTGCAATTCGGGGCGTGGGTAAATGTGGGCGTAGTAAAAACGTTTGACTCCGCCCACATTTTACACCACCCACCGTGCGTTTTTGACTCGTTGCCCCACATTGATCTGTCAAATCACAGTCTTGCGGGATAACAGGCTTCCTGTGTAATTAAATAAACAACAACAGTCACACCGGGGAAAGCCAGGATAAAATCCCGGGGAACGAATGGTGCCTTCCCTCGCCTAAAAACAATATGGTAAACCTTAGGAATAATCTGGACCATGGACCTCGTCTTCATGATCAGCTGACAGACACAGGCACAGGGGATAAACGCATCGATGAAGGGCACAAGACAGCAGAGATTGAAGACCCATAGGTCAGCCAGACTAGATGACCATGGCTCCAAATGACGTCGCACAACTAAACTACAATGGTCAATGTGTTTGGAAAAGCGAGAGTACATGTGGCATTGACCTACCCTGCTAAACTATCCAGCATTGATGGTCACAAGCATAAGGTATGTTGTTTTCTGGTGTAGCGTCTGGTTTATGCTGGATTTTTTAGCAGGGTATGCCGGCTGAGACTAGTGTTAGCTAGGCTACATGGCTACATGTGACGTAGTGCTAATGGAAGGAAGAGGCTGAGACCTGTAGGTGTAAGGCAGGTGACAGCCGGCACCGTGAGTGTTTATCATGGGCTTCCCCGCCCTGACAGGCGTGATGCTGGGTGTGTTCTAGCGGCAGCTGTCAGAGGGGCGAGGAGGTCTAAAACACACCACACATACATACCCTCTGAGGCAGGTGGCCGACAGTCGGTCACCACAGCTAATGATGAATGAAAATAGAAGGCGATCACACATAGTATGGTATGCACGGTGTGCTGGAAAACACAGGCCTTTTCATGTAGAGATGTGGCCCCGGTTCATTTTTGCTATCCCTGCTAAATAATCCAATAATCCATTGCTGGTCACCAGCATAAGGTATGTTTTGCATGCTGGTTTGCTGGTACCCTGGCATCCCATGCTGTTTGCTGGTGTGCTGGTATGCCAGTTGGACCAGCACTACCCCAGCACTAACCAGTATGAACCAGCCTGGACCAGCACTATCCCAGCACTAACTAGTATGAACCAGCCTGGACCAGCACTACACCAGCACTAACCAGTATGAACCAGCCTGGACCAGC
>JAODTR010005761.1:0-11189 GCA_025399935.1 Amblyopsis rosae
GGAAGACCCAGGACTAAGTGGAGAGATTATATCTCCACACTGGCCTGGGAACGCCTCGGGATCCCCCAGTCAGAGCTATTCAATGTGGCTCGGGAAAGGGAGGTTTGGGGTACCCTGCTGAAGCTGCTGCCCCCGCGACCCGACTCCGGATAAGCGGCTGAAGATGGATGGATGGATGGTAATGTCCATTTACAATGGATGCAGGGACTGAAGGGGTTAAAGCGCCACTGCCCACACGGGAGCAATTCCTCAGATGATGGTCTCTGGGAAATAATTGTTTTTAAGATCCTGTATTATGGCCATATAGGGAAAAAATATGACGCCTGTGCCAGGGCACAATTTTCTGAGATTAGTTGCATATTGAAATTTTTTTTCGTCCCGTACTCCTCTAACTTGGTATAAAATATGGATGGGTAAAGCAGTATAGCTTAATTTGATTATCCAACTGTAAACATAACATAACATTTTCGAGTCTTCAACTAGACTGACTGTAACAGAAACATAGATGTGATTCACTTTTCGTGAATCACCCAATCGGTTACCATGCAATAACATAACAATTATAACAATGTTATTGTAGCAGTAAATGTAGTGGGCTTTTTTTTTGCAGAGGAATACAGTTTCACTTTGAAAGGCTGGCTCACTGTATGGCTCACTACATGCATCCCCTCACTATGCTCCAATGTAATCCAATGGGCAAAGGATTGTAGTTTTAATTAAAATGTATTGCATAACGTATCTCCTCACACTGGGAATGGGGCCTATTATTCAGTAGACGAGGTCCGCTTATGTTCTTGCACGTGTACCTGTTGTGTCAGCTTGCTTAGGGCAGATTCCAGATGTGCCATTCTCACTTCCTGTCTCTTCAGAGCAGCTGTGATCGCTACCTTCTCCACACGCAGGCCGCCTGTTGACACATGCTGGGTAAATAAATACAGGACACTCTTCTGCTCAGATGACGTATGTGACATATCTTCTAGGGCCTAGAATGTAGGCCCACGATAAGTGCTTCTGACCTATAGTTTCATTGAGAGAGCGGATGTGGTCCTGCAAGTAGCTGTTGTCCGGAGACACTGCGGGTGTCCCCTGGGCTGCAGATGGAAGTGCACTGGACGGGCCTGTGGCACCCCCTAGCTGCTCCCCTAGCTGCTCTCCTAGCTGCCGGCAGTGAGTCTTCAGCCTGGAGACCTCCTGCTCAAGAGCCTGGGTGTACTCTGGGATACCGGGAGCTGCACAACATAATCACTGTTATACAAGCCTAGGAAATTTAACACTATATCTTTTATAAATGGTCAGATGGTAAATGGACTGCATTTATACAGCGCTTCTCTAACCTTCCGGCCACTCAAAGCGCTGTACAGTATTGCCACACATTCACCCATTCACACACACATTCATGCACCGATGGTGATGGCTGCCGTGCAAGGCGCGACCTAACAACCGGGAGCAGTTAGGGTTATGTGTCTTGCTCAAGGACACGTCGGCGCTTGGTGAGGAGCTAGCCGGGATTGAACCAGCGACTTCTGGATCACCTGTCGCCCTGGTATACCCCTGTGCCACTATCGACAGTATAGGATCTTCATACGAGCCCCATGCGATGGTTGTCCACACCTGCCAGGGTGGGGAGGGTGTCAGGGGGTTGGCCTGGCTGCCTGCGTGCGCTGCTGGTGTCCTGAGGAGCAGAGGCGTGGGCCTGGAGCTGACCCAGCCCCTCCATGGCTTTCCTCATGTGAGCCACCACGGCCCTCAGGCTGCTGTTCTGCTGCTGCAGACGACACACCTCCTCCCCCGACGCTGCAGGTGCTCCGCTGGGCCTGCCCTGTAGTGGCAACACGCACGCACACACACACACACACACGCAAGCACACACACACGTCTAGCTCACCATATGTTGGGGGGTCAGAGTTGGAAGTTGTGACCTCAGTCAGGAAGCTGTAAACACCTTATGTGCCCCCCCCCCACCCCCGGTTCTGTTTCAGAATCCTCACTCAACATTTATTTACAGTGCCCTCCAAACTTACTGGAACAGCGGGCCAAATCCACTGTTTTTGCTATACACTGAAGTGAATGGACAATAGAGTTTGAGATCAGATGATACATCAGATACAACAGATCAGAATTTCAGCTTTTACTGCCTGTCATTTTCATTTGATGTGTTAAATAGCACCTTTTGTATCAGACCATCCAATTTGGGGGTGAGCAAAGTTCTATTGGTACGTTGTTTTAAACGGCTACTGGTTTAACCTTGGGGTTTGACAGTGAAGACTGCGTTTGTGTTAGAGTAGACAGCCTCTACAGCAATTTGGAATGTCTTGAAAAATTAAAACTACTGGCATATTGAGCAACAGACACAGAACGGTCGACCAAGGAAAACAACTACAGTTGCATTGTGAGAGCTGTGAAGAAAACAAAAGAAGGATTAAAAGTTTAAGGTTTCAGACGAAGTCAATCATCAGCCCTTAACCCAACTGAACATGCATTTCACCTCCTGAAGAGGAGATTGTTGGGAGAAACATAGAACTGAAAGGCGGTTTGGTGATTTCAGTGGGTCACAGGCTTGATGCAGTTATTGCAAGCAATGGATATGCAATAAAATATTAAGTGTTATTTATTTTAATTTACTTAAATACGATCTGATCCAATACTTTTGTTCACCTAAAAATGTGGGTGGTCTAATAAAAAAGGTGCTGAGTTAACATCTAGATGAAACCAGGCAATAAAGCTGAAATTTCTATATGCTTTCGATATGCGTTCTGCGCATGCGCACTTGCACTGGCTGCCCGATACAGACTTTGTGAGTGACCATGCAAACAGCCAATGAAAATCGACTTTCTTACTTCCGGAAAGTCATCACGCTTACAGGGGTATATGTATCAGATGTTCAGCACAGAGTTCACTAACTCAGACTACACTTTTGTTACCTGTGTAGTTTAAGCTAAAAACTTGTTTTCAATCACGTGCGAGCTTGCAAAATGTCACCTAATTATGACATTTACAATACATGTATCTTAATGAATAATAACTATTACAACTATTGTAATAACTATTAAAATTATTAAAGTTTAAAAAGCAAACATTTATTCACTACTAAGCTATTGTAGAACATAGAACTAGTGTGATGTAACAATACTGATATAGACTATATCTTAAAATAACCTGTCTGAATGCTATCCAGTTGTTTTAAAATAATCTCAAAAATAGCATGTAATAACTTACTATAAGTTCTTCAGCAATGTAATGTTATGTGCTTTTTTCATGCTTTTTTCTGATGCCAGTGCCACAATATTGAACATAGCCTAAAGTAAACTTAGCTTTTCAAAACTAAAACTGAGTTATAGTAGAGGGCTCTAGGTAGAAAGGCCTATTATTTAAGATTAAACAACATGGTTACCATTTAGCACCATTATTTACTATATGGTATAGGCTAGCCTATACATAATAGAACATGTTGTAATTTTGATTGTGTAAAGCTAGAACTATGTAGATCACAGCGATTTTAGCTTGTGCGTGTGGGAGCGACTGCATATCAACAGAAATCGGCAGGTTGCTGGCTGACTCTTTGGTGTAGCCTCTGGGCCGACCGCTCCTATCAACCGAAACCCGACGTTCTATCAACTTTCTCTAGCGATTCAAATTTTGAATCGGCAGCGAGAGGTGAAGGAAATCGCTAGCGTTTCCACCAATCAGAATCTAGGTAAAGGCTTTTCAGGCATTCTTGCAGAGCAATATCAATATATAAAACACAAAAACCTAATGACAATGAGAACATTTATTTTTATTCAGTTTACTATTTGCATTTCAACATGATGCCTCCAAATCACTTCAAATGGACGGATATGCGTCGTGTTGCTCTCCTGTTTGTGTTTCCTATGACTCCTTCCATTTAATTTTGAATTAACAAAAGGCATAAAAAGGCCTACATTTGATAACACAAGCACTAGGCTACTAGATTTTGGTGTCAGTGTTGTGGTTCGGCAACTGTGGTTGTGGCAGCTTCCTTATTTCTGTTTTCTGTGTTGTCCGCGCAGACTCAGAAGGTAGCTGAAAGAGCGTCCTCGCACGAGCATGCGACCGAAATGGTAATAGGCTGTAGCTAAAAGACACCCAGTCGCTATTCCACGCCTTGGTGTAGTTCTATCTTAAGATAGGCTACAGCCTATCCAGTAGCAACCTCGTTGAATCATATTTAGCTGTTACAATAACTTAGTGGATAGGGTACATTAGGTTGCTTCCTTTCTGGTAGAAAGGCACTCTTAACTTATCTAGTGTAATATTCATTAATATAAGCTTATTGCAATGTCAGAATGATGTGACATTTTGCAAGCTTGCACGTTATTGGTTATTACCAGAGCCATGTAAAGAGAGAGTCGCGCCATCGACATTCACTCAATAAACTGTTTTTTCACAGCAATGGCAGATCGTGGAGCCTCAAAATAGTTCCCAGAAGTTACCGTAAATACTAAAAGTACCTTATAAAATATATTTTTAATGTAAATTGGTGCATTTATTGACTTAGTTAGAAGTTATATATCTGTATATCGATTCAACGTGCCCACCAAGCACTTCCTGGAACTATTTTGCCATAGGTTTTGCCTCTCCATGAGCCATGTGACTGTTGAAAATGTCGAACTTCCGTTGGCGTAACTCTCTCTTTCCATGGCTCTGGCTTAAACCTACTAAGGTACCACCAGTGTGACTGTCACTGGCTGACTGAACAACACTGCCTCCTACTGGATGTCATTGTTGAAAGAGACACAAACGTGGATCTGGAGAAATTTGTGTGTAAGTCGCAAAGCAGCGTAAAGTTTGTCTCAAAATTACGTGATCAAAAGAAGGAATAAATGGGAGTATCGGGCAAATCACAAATGCAGATTCAACACTCAACACATATTTATAACTTAGATTTCATGATAAATGCACATACAAAGTATAGTATATTTTTCTAAATGACAAATTATGTTTTTACAGATAGACATCTATTTGTACAAATCATAGCACATTTATTTAAATTGAAACTTACAAGTCACAGGTTAGGAATTTTGTGTTTGTGGATAGCAAATAACTTTAGTAAATTGGTGAATATCTGTGGAATATGGTACTTGCATTTACAAATCATTTTGAGACATTTCCCTCTCCATATACTAGCCCTGGTGTTTCAATACTTTTGGAGGGAACCATATACGTTTACTGCACTGTAAGTGGCATGATAAACATGACTCAAAGCAACTAACATTACTTAGTTACTTCCAGTGCTTGCATCCCCAAAACCACACAGACCCAAATCACAGACGTCCCCGTCCCCAGTGAGCCCCTATTTAAAGACCACTAAATGTTGAGGATTCATGAGTAGCAGCGAAGGATTCCATCTGGGTTAGCATGACTCTCTACTGTATGCACTTACATCACCAAAACCACGTAGACCCAAATCACAGACAGCAGATTAAAGGCCATGAATATAGTATAAAACTGTGTCCCAATACCGTGTCACAATACTAGTGTCCCAATACTAGTGTCACAATACTGTGTCCCAATACTAGTGTCACAATACTAGTGTCTTAATACTGTGTCTAAATACCCTGTCCCAATACTGTGCCTCAATACTAGTGTCCCGATACTGTGTCTCAATACTAGTGTCCCAATACCCTGTCCCAATACAGTGTCCCAAAAATCAAACAGTGTAAAAAGTGCCAAGATAACAAATATATTTTTAAGAGGTGTATGAGTGTGTTTTAGAGAAGATTATGTGGATTTGAAGCCTGTGTAAAGCAGACGTGTTTTGAGTTTGTCACACCACAGAAAAAGTTAATATTAACAACCCAGCCAAATTCGAATGAATTAAAAAGTCGCCTGTCCCAATACATTGTCCCAATAGCCCCAATTGTCACGCCCAGGTCCGGGGGTGTGTCCAGGCTCTTTCTCCGCCGGCTCGCTGCTGCATCGGTTCGCTAACCACTGCCCAATGCGTCGTGGCAGCCCCTCCCCTCCCTGTCTGTGCATATGTTTTGAGTTGACTACTCACCCACGACTATTTAATGTTTGTTTGGTGTTTCTGTTCTCGTGGGTTATTGTTTGTGTTGATCCTTGTTTGATTAAAACCACTTTCGTTTATCACACATTGTCGTTGTTGCTAAACGTTACAGAATAACCCACCTCATACCCGTTTTTGTTCAGCGTGTTTGGTTTATGTTTCTTTTCTCTCTGTCTCCTGCCTCAGCATGGACGCGGCCAGGTTCGGCAACGGTGGAGGAGAGATGCCAGGCGATGGAGAGGGGGCTCGTGGAGGTGCTCGCGGCCACTCGCTCCCCGAGGCCGGCAGACCGGCCGTGCCTGAAGCGGGGCTAACTCTCGGCGCCACGAGGGGTGGAGCTGCTCCGTCTGTCCCGGTGAGTGAGCTCCGGGCGGCCGTCCGGAGGGATGCAGGGGCTTCCTTCTCACGTGCAATCTCCTTTTCGGAGGCCGCGCGTACTCCGACACGGAGAAGGTCTCCTTTTTCATCTCTCTCCTCACTGGGCGGGCCCTGTAGTGGGCAACGGCGCTCTGGAGCGAGGGGGGTGGTCCTCACGCGTTCCTACCCTGATTTCATCGCCTCCTTCCATGCGGTGTTCGATCACCCCGCAGAGGGACGGGACCCGGGCGAGCGTTTGTTTAATCTGCGCCAAGGTAGCCGTAACGCCGCGGATTATGCGCTGGAGTTTCACACAATCACTGCGTCTATTGGCTGGAACGCACCCACTCTCCGCGTACCTTTCCGGAGGGATTGTGCTATCTACCGTCAGCAGAACAAACAGGAGGTGAGTGGTCAGACTGCAGCAGCCCGCACAGCGGGTCCGAGACGCGAGGTGCGCATAGCGCGCCCGTTCGATGTGCTCGCCGCGGTCGCTAACGGCTCTCTCTCTCTGTCGGCAGAGGCCCTGATCGATTCCGGCACGGCCGGGAGCTTCGTGTCACGGGACCTGGTGGCCGCCCTGGGGTTGCCGCTCCGTGAGCTGCGTCGGCTGCTCCCGGTCCACGCGCTAGACGGGCGCCCGATCGGTTCCGGTACCGTCACTTACCGGGCCGGTCCGTTCACGCTGACGGTTCTGGGCTGCCACAGGGAGACGGCAGAGTTGATGGTGATGGACACATCGAACCACCAGCTCATCATCCTCGTGGAAGAACACAACCCACGCATTGACTGGAGCAAGAGGAGGATCCGAGGATGGGGCGCCACCTGCCGGGGGACCTGCATATCCGCAATGTGTGGCACCGCGTCAGTGAGGGGTGAAGTGAGCGCCCTGCGACAGAAGATCCCGCCCGAGTACTCTGCCTACCAGGACGTGTTCTCGAAGCAACGGGCGAAGTGTCTCCCTCCTCCCAGGCCCTGGGACTGTGCCATCTACCTGCTGCCTGGTTCCGCGCCCCCCAGGAACAAAATCTACCCCCTGGCTCTGGCCCTAGCGCTGGGGCAGATTCGACGCTCACGTTCCCCGGCGTCGGCCAGCTTCTTCTTCGTCGGCAAGAAGGACGGTGGCCTCCGACCATGCATCGATTACCAGGGACTGAACGACGTCACCATCAAGTTCCGGTATCCGATGCCATCCGATGGTCCCATCGAGCAGCTACGGGGGGTGCGTGTGTTCACCCGCCTAGACCTCCGGAGTGCATACCACCAGGTCCGCATCAGGAAGGGTGATGAGTGGAAGACGGCGTTCAGCACCACGTCGGGGCACTACGATTACCTTGTCATGCCGTTCGGGCTGGCCAACGCTCCTGCCGTGATCCAGTCCTTTCTTAACGACGACATCCTGATGTACTCCCCCTCCCTGGGGGATCACGTGGGCCATGTACGTGCGGTGCTGCGCCGTCTGCGTGAGTACCATCTGTACGCCAATGTGGAGAAGTGCCAGTTCCACCAGTCCACCATCTCCTTCCTGGGATACCACATATCTCCGGAGGGGGTCCACATGGAACAGCCCAAGGTGGAGGCGGTGAAGGCGTGGCCAGTCCCGAAGACCGCCAAGGGACTCCAGCGCTTCCTGGGCTTCGCCAACTTCTACCGCCGCTTTATCCAGGGCTTCAGCTCCATCGCCGCCCCGCTGACGTCCCTCCTGAAGGGGGCCCCTACAACCCTGCGGTGGACCCCCGACGCCAAGTCCACCTTTAACGAGCTGAAGTCCCGCTTCACGTCTGCCCCGGTCCTCCTCCACCCGGACCATCAGAGACAGTTCGTCATGGAGGTCGACGCTTTGGAGGTAGGCATGGGGGCGGTGCTCTCCCAGCACCAGAGGACGCCGCCTAAGCTCCATCCCTGCGCCTACTTCTCCAAGAAGTTGTCGGCCGCAGAGCGGAACTACTGCTTGGGGGACCGGGAGCTTTTGGAGGTGAAGTTGACATTGGAGGAGTGGAGGCACTGGTTGGAGGGCTCTTGGGAGCTGTTTGTCGTGCTGACTGACCACCGGAACCTTGAGTACCTCCATGCCGCGCGGTGGCTGAACCCAAGCCATGCCCGCTGGGCGTTGTTCTTCTCCTGCTTCCGGTTCACGGTGATCTACCGCCCGGGGACGAAGGACTGCAGCGCCGACGCCCTCTCGAGGATCCACGAGCGCAGCACTGAACAGGCCCGACCCGCCTCCGTCCTTCCTCCAGCCTGCATCGTGGGTCCCATCGCCTGGGGCGTCGACGCCGAGATCGAGAGGGCCGGGAGGACAGATCCCGCTCCAGCGGCCTGCCACCCGGAAAATATGTATGTGCCCCGGGCGGTCCGAGATCGTCTGGTCACGTGAGCCCATGGGTCGCCAGCCACGGGACATCCTGGGATCCAACGCACGGTGGCGGCCCTGCGGGAGAAGTACTGGTGGCCTGGCATGGAAAAGCCCGTGGCCCACTACGTTCGCTCCTGCGCAGTGTGTGCCCGGTCTAAGCCGTCGAGGGCGGCGCCAGCCGGCAAACTGTGCCACCCTGCCGATACCAGAACATCCATGGACCCACATTGCGGTGGACTTCCTGACGGACCTGCCCAGGTCAGAGTGGAACACAACCATCTTCGTCATCGTGGACCGTTTCACGAAGATGGTCCGCTTCGTTCCCCTCCTGGGCCTACCCACCGCCATGCAGACCGCGGAGGTCCTCTTCCAGCAGGTCTTCCGGCCCTACGGAGTACCCGAGGACATCGTCTCGGACCGCGGCCCCCAGTTCACATCACGGCTGGTTCCGGTGGGTGGCTTCGTCTGGATCCGCGCCTACGAGGAAGAGGGATACTGTCACATCCAGGTCCAGGGGTGGTTCCAAGCTCTCTCTCCGCCGGTGCGCTGCCGCGTCGGTTCGCTAACCACCGCCGGATTTAAAGCTTGTGTAAAGCAGCCAAATGTGTTTTCTGTTTTCACTTAAATAGATGTACAGTATACTGGTACAAATAATTAGATTGGTTATAACATAGGGCTGTGTGTGCTCTCGTGGGTAGAAATCTGTTTCCAACAAATCACTTTTTAGAAGATACCATTTTGGCATGACACCTGCAGATGCCATGAGATGCTATTCTTGTCAAATTAATCTAGCCTACCTAGCCTAGCCTTAATCGGATTGGATTTTATCGTTTGGATATGTGGTTTATATCTTCTTTTGGAAAGAGGATTGGACTACATAAAGACAGTTGGACTATTTGGATGCTGATTTGAACACGAATGCCGACTGGATTTGGCAGCCGGGTGTTAACACGTAGGCTAGGCTACTGAACGAGTAGCTTTCAAATAATGCACATTGACTCCACGTTGTGTGCTTATTTCTGCAATGAAGGCATAGCTATCGTACTGTAGGCTGTTAAAGGACAGCCGAAAGGCCACCATACTTCTTTAGACGCTCGAGGAATGGCCAGTGCCAAAAACAGCTTTAGCTATAGGTAATATAACCCACTCATCTGACAGTGTGTGGATGTGTGTGTCTGGGTGTGCGTGTGTGCATGCGCATGTGTGTGTCTGTGTGTATGTGATATGTGGCATATTGGTCTATACTGTATGCACTAATATACAGTAGGCTATATGTCAATCTCATTGTCATATATATATATACACACACACACACACACACACACAGTATATATAGAGTACATAATAGCTTTTTTCTTTCTTTGTTTACTCCACATGCATATGGACAAGACATTATGTAATTTGTGTCAGCAACTGTATGTGGAAAAAAAAATGTTTTTGCTTCTATTCTATCTTTCTATCCAGGCCTGGCAAGATTACAAAGAACATAACGTAACATACTGTATGGTAACGTGACGAATCGAGATCCAGCCAGAACACAGACCAGGACAGGGCCACTGTTCACTGTTGGGTCATTGTTGGGTCACTGGCAGACAGTGGATGTGTGAATGCCTTGCCTGTCCCCAGCGAGCCCCTATTTAAAGACCACTAAATGTTGAGGATTCATGAGTAGCAGTGAAGGATTCCATCTGGGTCAGCATGACTCTCTACCGTATGCACTGCAGATGGGAAGTCAGGTCTAGCCAAGTAAATAAAGTCAACAGAAGAAGGTCAACGCATACAATATGGACTCCCATCCTCTTCTCATCCTTCCTCCTGCAAAAGTGCTTATGTGAAATTGTGTGTGACCCAAAGCAGGTCCCATGTAAACATATGCATGTGCCAAACAGGATGGTGGCAGCTAATTGCTGAATGTAGTTCTGTCTATAGTACTACTGCAGTAATAAATGCTAACATGTATACACTACATATGGAAATACCCTGCCAAAAACAAAAGCTTTTAAAGTATTCACAGCTACACACTATGTTATTAATGAGCTAAAGTGACCACTAGATGTCAAGGCTAGTAACATCTTAAATATACCTCGTTTATCTAACTCCAGAACGTATTTATTGTGGCTGTAACGGTTCACCAAATCCACAATTCAGTTCATACCTCGTTTTTTTCCCCTTCCTTCTTCCTTCAATTTGGTTGCTAAACTTTGACATTTCTAAGACTCTAATTACCACCAAAGCCTATTTATTATATATATTATATTAGTTGTAATAAAAAATTAAATACTTCCAATAATTTAACTGGCATTTAAAGGGTTAAAATCCAGAAAATGATTGAATGTTCGATAGTAGAAAAGAATATTGATGTATGATGATTTTATACCTCTCCGGGAACCATCACCTTATCGTGGTGGAGAGGTTTGGGTGCCCCCATGAACCTGAGGGCTGTGTTGT
>JAODTR010005762.1:0-11188 GCA_025399935.1 Amblyopsis rosae
GAGTGAGGGGACATTGGAGCGGGAGATTGGCCGGAGAATCGGAGCAGCGGGAGCGGTATTGCAATCACTTTACCGCATCGTGGTGACGTAAAGAGAGCTGAGCCAGAAGGTAAAGCTCTCGATCTTCCGGGCAATTTTCGTTCCTACCCTCACATATGGTCATGAAGGGTGGGTCATGACGGAAAGAACAAGATCACGGGTACAAGCGGCCGAAATGCGTTTTCTCAGAAGGGTGGCTGGCTTCTCCCCTTCTTTTATAAAAGGGTCGCTGTGCCCTAGTATCGTAGAATGTTAATTACAGGGGCTCCTCCTAAATACAGACGGAGATTTCCATGTTGATAGCCTGCCTGCTTTATTCATTTGTAGCACTCAAAAATAATACCATGGGCAGTACGCTGACCTGTATAGGCTACACAAAGTCACAAACTGTAGAGAACACATTCTCCAACTCACGCGGAGCCTCGTTTTGTCCTCCGGAGTGCATCAACCCGGCACCGCAGCAACAGGCAACACAGCCAACTTGTCAATCAGTCCACCGCATGAAGCATTTTTGCCTTGTAGGCTACTTTTTGTCGCAGACGTCACATTATCCAACAACATTCGAAATAATGCTTTGCGTTTGATGTAAATTTTGCGTAAAAATAGCGCTTTTTCGCATCACTCATTGCATCGTGCTTGGTGTAAAAGAGCCTTAACACTACCAGTCTAACGCTAACATTCAATACAAATATACTAGCCCACTTCCTGGGCATGCAGACATGCTTACAGGGATCTTACTGCATGCATCAGATGTTCAGCACAATGCTTATATGACCTGGTGCTAATGGACGAAAGCGGTTGAGAGGTTGTTTTAGTGTGTGTGTGTGTGAGCGTGCGTGTGCCCCCCAAACTGACCTGTGCTGCTCTGAATGGTTCTGACTGTGGTGGTGTTGTGGGTCGGAGAGACGGTCCCTCGGGGGCCGGCTACAGGCGCCACGCCCCCCTCCTCGTCGTCCTGTGAGCAGCCCTTCTCGATGGCGCGCACGTAGCTGTGGCTGCGCACGCGGAAGCAGCCAGGTAGGGGCAGGTCCAGGGCGTCCACGGCCTGCGACTCCATCTCGCTGAACACAGACTCACACACCGCCTCGATCTGCCCGTTGACCTCCACCTCGCTCACCTGAAGGAAGCGCACGGGACCGGCGGACAGCCGGACGTGAAGACACACAGACGGGAGAAACAGCGCTCCAAATGAGTCCAGATCTATTCAGTAGGTTAAGGTTGCATAGCATAATGGTAGAATGGCAGCCACTCTGGTCACTACACGCAAATGCACTTAAAAAAATGTATTGTCATTGATTGGTATTTTCGCTCTAGGTGTAGAAATGACTTGAGGAGTAGCTACGTTCAGTGCAGTGAGGCAGAGAGTAGGTTACCATAATCATTTCTAAACACATTAACAGCACCACTTCCTGTGTGCCAGTGTATTTCCTGCCACCGCACTATCCATTATCCAGTACAGAAAGCCCAAGGGGATGTCCTTTTCACAATAACAATTCAAAGTTTACCACAAAAACATTATCCAATGCAGCTTTTAAGAAATCCATCACAGTGTTTCTTAAACCACTTTTTGCTGTGGAACCATTTTACTTTAAACTTGTAGGGTTATCAGTCATGTGGGCAGAAAACCCGATATAGAGAAATTCACAAGACTTTGCTAGACACAGTGCATTCAAACATATTTGGGCCTTTTTCTAATTTGATAATTTACATAAAGATTTACTTTATGATATGAAAGATTACTACATAAATAATTTACTTAAAGATACCAGTTTGAGAAACACTATGTTCTTTAAATGAGTAAAACACAAGGACAAAACATTGTCTGGGGAGTGCAGAGTGGAGGAATTATTTGGGTATATAAAAAAGGCCTGAACAAGAACAGAGTGTGTAAAACTGCAGGAGACGTGGCAACAGCGCTGTTGGATAAGAATACATGGGTCAACAATGACGTCTACAGCATCATTGCTGAAGATTGGGACAAATGATAGGTTTAGAACAGGGCTCTGTAAAAAGAAAAAGAAATCAAGTCCTGAATAGACCTGTTTGATTGGAGATTGTGTGTGGGGGATGTGAAAGGTTTCATCACAATCCAAAAGTCCCTGGTTTCCTTCCTTACATGTTTGCAAAGGCTGGCTAAAGCAAGACTCACGTTTGCCTGTACCACCTTAGTACAATATAAAAAGGGATCTAAACTAGATATCTGTGAAGTTAGCAAAAACTTGGGGAATGGGATGTCGTCTGGGTGGATGCACGAACATAATCGATTGAGGAGTGTGTGATCAGTTGACTACAGTGCAAGGGTGCATTGCTTGGCGTCAGAAAAGCTTTAGCCCTCGATTCAATCCAATGAAAAAACTTGCTTATGTACTGTGCGCTCCTGCACGCTCTCTATGCACACGCCGAGTCTGACGCAGGTGTATACTGCCATACAAAGGCAAAAGACCTTAACTCGCCAGAGTGTAGAATTGAGAAAAATTACTTTAAAGTTATTGTGTTGTTCAGCCAAATTAGTTGCAGGTAGAATATTGGAAATGTGGCAATTCTTTGTTTATTTATTGAAGTTTTTTATCTACATAAAAATCTTGAGCTCAAACTTGACCTTTGACCTGTAATCCGAAGTTAATGTACTCTGCCTTTGCAATTATAAGGGGTCATGCCAAGGCAAAAGGCATTAAGTTCCATTTGATTGCTCACTTGGTTGCTCATCACTGTATAAATACTGTATATGATAAATATATAAGATCATGGCTCAGTTTCTTGATGTGCATTATAATAAATCATTATTTGATCATTATTCAAATTACTTATGATTAATTGAATAAATCACGCTTTTAATAATAAATTTTTTTTAATGAAGATGGTAATAAATGGGACATAATCCAACCTGCACAAGACATAAATTGCACGATTTAAAATATGTATAGTTCAATTTTTTACTTCCTGTTCACATAGCATACAGTACACCTGAATGAATGAGCAGGATTACTTGACGGATTTATGTTATGGGTTTATCGTGTTGAACGCATAGGTTGCACGCTAGCGAATGCTGAAAAGTCATGTTGTGGAGTTTACTTCTCAAAGTACGTTGTTTGCGATCGATTTTATCAGGTCATAGGGTAGGCTATTTTTATTTATTTATTATGCATTGCTGCTGAGATTGTGTGTGTGTAAAATCTTACTATTGGAGGTGTGTCATGTCTATGCAAGCCCTCCCACTCATGCTACAGAAGTCGTTTCCTTGGCTGTCAGTGTGGGGCTGTCACTGACTAGCCTGTATGACACATCTGCATTGTAAATCATATGATTACGATTATAGCTGCAACAATCCAGTTATTGTTTGTTTCCCGTGCTGATCGGACATTGGAAGCAAGTTAGTTTGGTTTAAGTCAAGTAGTTAGCTATAGACAATGCTAGCTCGCTATCTATCGATCTAATCAGCGTAACCTTAACTCAATTTGAGCATTCTGGAGTGCAGCGAAACAATGATAATGAACCTTAACTCGCGGTACGGGATTCTGCCTTCGCTTTTCTAGGGCTTTTGAAGTTAAGGTTAAGACGACTCACTGTTTTCTCCCATAAAATTACTAATTTAACTCAAGATATTTGTCCACATGATAAAGCAGATCTTTAATGTTACAGAAATGACAAAAATTTTTCGACCAAAATCGAGTTAAGGCCTTCTGACTTTGCATGGCAGTATTGCTTTAGATAGCAGCGGCTGAGTGGCATGTCTAGTATGCTATTCTCCTCTGGGCCCGCTCTGGTCCAAAAGACCTGCCCTGAAGAGACATCTCAGGGGTCCCATCTTTCACCATGATGCCGCTGGACTTTGGGGAGGTCCTGGGGAAAGGAAGGGGAGGGGTCCAGAGACCAGCTGCCCCCAGGTTACACTGAGATACTCTGTCACTTTGGATGACTTAACAGCAGGAATCTGCTGCTCAGAATACAGGGTGATTGACAGTGTCTTGTATGCCATGCGACGTCGTGATGACCACAACGCTCTCCATACCGATGAGTTCTATTGACCTGGAGAGGAGGTCATTATACTTCACAGAGGGTGCTGTAACAGAAGTACTGAGAATGAAGGTATGGGGATAAGCCGTAACCTGACATGCCAGATGGATTGTTAGACACAAGTCCATCTGAGGAACCGTCCATTGAAACCGTTTGACAAAGGCATGCCCTTACAAAAAATACTTTGCAGTTGATTGGATGAACCGTCAGTTGTTTTCAAGTCGCTTTCGCTGTCGGCACACCTAAGCCACGCCCGTAGCTATCTATCAGGATGCTGATTGTTCAGATCAATTGCTACTCTGATTGAGTCGTGAGGATATCTCGGCTTTTCCCAGATTCTCGTGGCAAAATTAAACTGACGCTTGTTAAATCAGGATGATCACGCCAGGCTAGATATATACTGTAAATGCCACAAGTCAATCTGAACGCAGCTCATCTGAGCAAAAGACGCAAGTCAGAAAAATGCCCGTCCCAATAAACAGGAGATGCTTTGACTACTATTTAGACTCAAATCCGATGGCCAGTGATCCCGACGGCTACTTAGGAAGGATAGCCCACTATTAGCCCAGGGTCCCCCTAGTCTCGCAGAACCAGTCTTTCCTTACGTAAAGTCTGGGACACAGCGCTTGCTAACTGCGTCTAGATCCGCCTACTTGACAGGAAAGGTATTTTGATTTGACATGCACAATTGTTACGTCCTCCGCGCTGTGGGTGGCGCTGTGTTCGTTTGGGTGTGTATTGTTTGTTGTTGTTTCTTTCCCTCTGTTGCAGGCACATGAGTTCGGATCGCTAGTTGCACAGCGGAGGGGCGGAGTCTGCTGCTGATTGATGTCTACTCGTCAGTGGCTGCAGCTGGTGCAGCCTGCACATAAGCCGCTTCGTTTCAGCTCTTGAGGGGGGGGGGGGGGCTGTTTGTGGTCTCTAGCGAGTGCGCTGTGTGTGTGTATTTGAAGATGTATTGTGTGATACAGTGGGATAGAGAGTGATCAAAAAGGGGATATTTGTTGCTGTTATTGTTGAGATCTGTGTTGGTTGTGTGTCTGTCCGGTGGTGTGGCTGATGTGAGCCGGCCGCTGTACATTCTGTCTTTTGTTTTTGTAACCATTTGTCGCTTTGTTTTCCAGGGGGGAAAAAGGGGCTGGGCGGAACCAAAGTAAAGCAAATGCAAAACCAACTTCTAACCCTATCTTACCTGCCAAACCTCTCTTCCCTGACTAGCACCACTAGTGCCGGTGCTCTACCCAAAATACAGGGGGTGGCCCGCCCAGATCTTACCTAGTGTATATAAACACAGCGTATGGCTACGGGTGGTGTATGCCCCAGGGCCTCTTGCCTGAAGCACATTGGCTTCCCCCTTTCTCCCTTCCCGACTAACTACGTAACTCAGTGACAAAGTGTCAAGTTAAACCTATACAGAGGAATTTGTTGAGAAACTTACAAACATGACTGGCTGTTTTCAGGTCATGTTCTATTAGATAAGTTGGCTACTGTTAGTGCTTAAAATAAATTATACTGAAACTGAAATTAGTAAATAAACTATGCTTCTGCGCTAGCGTCACACTGGAATTACACCCACAGACTCCATTAGTGACAATGCTAACAGCCAATGAAAACCTACTTCTAAATTTTGGAAAGCGCTATCGAGCTTACAGGGGCCTATGCATCAGGCGTTCAGCACACAGTTGCTTATGTGATATGTGACGTAGTGCTAATGGACGGAAGATGCTGAGACTACCCCCCCCCCGCACAACCGTGGGGTGTGGGAAGGGGAGCAGAGCGCGACACCAACCTGGCTGATGGTGCTCATGGCTCTCATGTAGCTCTCGTTTCGCGAGCGGAACTTGGGCGAGGCCAGCAGGCCCGCTGGGTCCAAGCTGTCCAGACTCCTGTTGATGGAGACCTCACTCACCGCCCGCAGGTAGCTGTGGCTCCGGATCTGCAGCTTGGGAGAGTGCTCCGTGGAGATCCTGTCATTGGTGGGGGGGACAAACAGAGACTGGCACTTAGGGCTGGGCCATATGACCACGCCGTATATACGTATAAATCGCCAGAGAGAACAGAAACATAGAAAGATACTCGGTTCAGTGTGTTGCTTTACAACTGGAATTTTCATTTGTGCAGACTTTTGTTGTCAACGTTGCTGACATTATGGTATCAGGCTGGGAGGTAAGAGAGGTACCAAACGCACGACACAAAAGCAGAATGCAAGGGTTTGAAACTAATAAGACCATCAACATTGGGTAGGAACAAACCCTGTGTTAAAGGTATAGTCAGCTATTGCAAGCTAAATGTAAGCTTTGTCAAATTCAACAAATATCTCCTCGCATTTCACTAGTTTACCGTTCTCGTGCATGTTGAAAAAATGATCCGATACTTCTACACAGCCCTGGCTCCGTAAATAGGAACGTAAACAATGTGGCGACCAACCCTTGTATCAACAGAGGCGCAGTACTACGCTTTGCTTCACAACGCATTTCTACGTGTTAGGCGCCACCACGGAGGACCGCGGAGCGATACGGTTTTGATTTGAGCTCGAAGTTAGCAAGAATGACTGACCCTGCCTTTAAGGATGGTGGAACGTTTGCTACATGTTCACTGAATGCAACGGCAAAGCAGGGAGGAGTTGGGCGGTCCATATAAGCTGTGGGCTGAACACCGTTCATGGCTCACAACAAAGCAAACGTATGTGTTTTACTGCTATAGAATGTTGTGTTTCAGCTGTACAGATGTACAAGATGATAGTAGAACCATCTCTGTTGTGCTGTAGTGCACAAACCTGTTACAAGTGAAGGATATACATTATGTCTACAATGGTTGTGTGAACATATCACAATAAAAAATGTCATGCACTTCATATCAGAATAAGATGGCATGCATTTATTTAAATAATATGGTAATGAAAATGAAATTTGGTACTGGTACTAAATAATGATGATGACTATACTCACAAATAGGCTACTTATAAAACACCAACAGGTTCCAAATATGCCACTCATCTTCTTCAGGTCGTTGAGCAAAACTCGCCACACTCATTAAACGCAGCAAACGTCTTTGAAAATAGTTTTAAACCTTTTGAACATTTTTGAGGAAACGTGACATTCAGTAAAAAAGTTTATTGAACGTTCAAAACGTTCAGTCCACTGTACACACCCTGAGAAAATGTGGCAAAACGCGGACTGGCAAAACACCGAACACAGGGAAAACACGGACTGGAACAAGACTAACAGACCGTGGAAGGTATTAAATACATTTAAATAATTAAATATTTTCTTTGTGATCCATGATTTAGAAAGATTATGTATTGTATTATACAAACATGTTACACATTAGGTTGTTCTTTTTCACACTGTAAAAACTGGGATGCATAAAAATCTTGTTGCTTTGCACATATCACCCACAATTACTATAACTGAAATTACTATTCCCTGAGCAGTGAATACATGCATACCTGCCCAGGAACTGCAGATGGAAACTAATTAGGTAGCTAAATCCGGTGTAAGGCATCTCCACTCTTTCATTGAGATGAATGTATTTGTACACAGTCCATGACTAAATCAACATAATATATAAAAACTATCTGCCATTGCTTGGGGAGAAGGCCTTATCTAATCAACAGGCATGTTGTTATCAGGGCCCACTCACTGAGGAGTCAGTCTGCCCCTTCTTAAGTAGAGCTAAACACTAAGCACTTCAGCTTTAGAACCACTGTTTACATAGAAGATTGAAAAATGAAGTGTGTGGGTAATGTTAAATGCACTCTTGAGTTTAGAGGCTCTCTCTCTCCCTCTCTCTCTCCCTCTCTCTCTCTCACACACACACACTCCGCTTTCCAAGGAAGTTGCTAGCTGCTATCTTCATTATCTTGTGCCTGCATCTATGAGACAGGTGGGCTATCTCTCAGCACATTCACACCTGTGAATGAGAATGTGTGTCTGTGTGTGTGTGTGAGTGTGAGAGAGGGAGTGTACATGGATGCCTACAAAACGCATGCATTAATCAGATGAAATAAAAGCTAAACAGCTGACCTGTTATTCTGTGCAGCCGCTCAGTGGCCTACTAAACCGAGAATTAACTCAGAGCACAATGCAAGGGACAGCGCAAACTCTATTCTTAAGCCAACCGTGAGACGAGTGTCACGTTCGTGCACGCACACAAGACACGCACACACACACACTCACTTCAGGTCCAGTCTCGTTTTAATTATGTATGTTCTCCTTAAAATAGAGTGTGGCTACCACAGCGAAGCGAACTAAATGACTTATTCTTGGGTGGAGGAAAGCAGAGGGAAGGTGTCTAAAATAGGAGAGAGAAAAACAGGAGTGGAACAAGGGACAGAATATTAAAGATGGCAATAAGCAGCAGTTACATTGGGAACTGCCATATATATACAATTACATTGTGAGGATTATTTGGACAGGCCAGTGTAAGTGAAAGTAAGCAGAGGGCCATTTTCACCAAAGGAATATGTCAAGGGCTGTCAAATGTGTCTTTTTTCATCAGCGTACAGTAGGCTACAGTATCACATTGTTCAATATTAGACGTGTAATACGTGTATCTTGCTGCCTGTTGTGAGCAGAGGATATACAGTACTGTATGTGGATTCTACTTTAGGGTTGCTTGGACAGTTTGATCGTTCAATCAAATAGGCCTATGCTTCTCCCTTGACTTGGTTGAATGCTCTTGACACTCCAGTTTACTAATTAATCATAGGTGCCAGAACGGTTCCAGATTGCAATTTAAGCCCTGGTTTGGGATTTGGGATTTAGGCCTACTGGTGTTCTGGTGAAAATACAAATTTTTTTTTTTCAAAATTATCTTTCAAATGTAAGCATGGCAGTTTCTCGTGCTAATTTATGTTTGTTTCACTGCAATTTATAGCTGATTGAGGTAGTAATAATAATGTGTGCCTATTGCCTATTTGTGAAAGTGTTTCCTTTTGCAGTTCTGAGGTGTGTGGCATTTGTGGAAATAGTGGTGGCAAATATGGCACGTAAAGGTTTGTATATTAAACAACAGTCCATATATGCAGCCATATTGGCTACTTACAGTAAGTGTTGTATTACTCGAGGCCGGTCTTGGTCTCGAGACCACTTTTTTAAGGTCTCGGTCTCATCTCGGACTCGACCGCATTTTTACTCGGTCTTTTCTCGGCCTCGGACCAAGAGGTCTCTGGATTTTACTTCGAGATCGGTCAAGACCACAACCGCGGGAATATAATTATTGCCGCCTGGTCTGTCTAATGATAATTAGTAAGTAAGTAATGAAGTAAATCCTTCTTTAAATTTCTAATGTTTTACCTTTCGTTCTGCCACTGAGCAGGCCAGCTGGCCGCAACTGCAGCGCATCGCGCTGTCTCTGTGTGTTTGTCAGACTGGGTCAAACTAATACTCAATATTGAGGGAGGATACGAGCGGCCCCTCCCATCTTGGACTAATCCTGGAAATTCAGATATCTGATTGATCCAAGAGCGTTTTAGCAATATTGAATAGAATGCTAGGTGGTGCACGAGATATTTTTTCATTTTAGTTTCTTATCCAAATAAATTAAGGGCAGGGCAGACAAATTAATATGTGTGTACAAAATTTAAAGACGAGCATGTTTATATGGAACTTTAGTGTAAAATGTAAAACACAGAACACACAGGCCTACGGTGCATCCCAAGCCAAGATGACAGTCAGCAGCCTGGAAACGCAGTACGGGCTATAGACTACAAGAGATGTCAGGTACAAGCAGCAAATTTTTCTGTTTAGATAAGCATAATAAAAACATCCAAACAATAGTTTTCATTTTACTAAAGTTTAGTTAGTTGGCTAGAGTTGGTAGGCTAATAGCCTAGCTAATAGGATTAGGTTGTTAAAATTGGCGGTAAACTCTTTATTGGTTCTAAAGCACACCCAAATTGCTTTTAATAAGCACTCAAAAAAAACAAGAAATTATTGTGTGAAATTATTGTTTTCTGTCTGACCTAAATTGTATCCCTATTGTTAGATTTTGCATTCCTGGTTCCTTAATTTCTTTTTAAAGCAATACAGAATGCCTGAGACACTTATTGCATTCTATTCTATTTTAAATTACATGCATAAAGACATTAACACCATAAGAATACAGACAAGGCACACATTGTTGCATACAAGTGTGTTTTTAAGTGTTTTATGTTAACATTAATGTAACCTGTCATACAGTAAAATGTGTAATTTAATAGGCTTTGTACAATATTTCAAATTCCCCTAAAGGTCTGATAGATTCACCCCAGCTGTTTTTTAATGTACAGACTAGGCTACTGATTGTAGCCAACATTTATATTTAAATTAATTATATTACATTATATTAATGGCCAAAAGAAAGGGCGAGGCTATCTACAAACATAAATAAACTACTGCATCGTAGTTTATTACAATGGATGGTGTGTATACAAAATTTCTATTTGCCAACAAGGTCTTCTCTAGACAGCTCTTGGGCTGGTTGGCTTCAAAGTCCAGGGCCCCAGTTTTCAGTCCCAGTCCGACCCTGGCACTCACTGACCTAATTTTGCTCATGTCTGTGAAGTTGGTTATTAATAGGCCTAATTTCCTAATGCGTGTATTCAACTGTAGGCCTACCCATAAAGAAAATACTACGTAACATCATGCCTCCGTCTAATCCAACAATGTTAGGCGATGAATTGCACACATACATAATATAGGCTACTGCACTGTCAATGCATTATGTGCAAGAAAGCTATATATCTTGCAATATGGGACTCAAACTGATCTGGTCTCAGTCTCGGTCTCGCTCTGCCTTGGCCTTGACTCGGACTCCTCAAAGTCTTGGTCTTGTCTCGGTCTCGGAACACTCTGGTCTCGGTGAAGACTTGGTCTTGGATTAGTTGGTCTCGACTACAACACTACTTACAGTACAGTACAACCATATAACTGTCCACACACTATTTTGGTTCAAAGTGATCAATTACCACTTAACTGTGTCACATAAATACTATACAAAATGTATCGCTTAGTATAATAAAGTATGCTCATATATTGTATATTTATACACACACACACACACTGTACAGTTTATTCCCAAGCATTTGTTTGGGGCACAGAACAAAGAGGTAATTGCAGAAATGCTATATATATATATATATATATATATATAT
>JAODTR010005763.1:0-11188 GCA_025399935.1 Amblyopsis rosae
TTCAATAAATAAACCCTGTTCTACTTATACCTGTCATCTCCTGCTTCTGTGTCCTGCACTTGGGTCTCCGCCCCCCCACTCGACCGTATCGTGACAGTTAATACATATTTGTGTGATCCCTTTTCAATAAAGTTCCGTTTTCTTTAATAAAATGTACCTCTAAACAGAAGGTAGAGGCATATTCTGTAGCTAGCATGTGAAGCCGTGACCTTAGAACACTTTTTAGAGTGTTGCGCTTTTACAGTGTTGCGCTGTTGTGCTTTTACAGTGTTGAGCTTAAATAGTGTTGTGCTTTTACAGTGCTTTGCTTTTACAGTGTTGTGCTAAAACAGTGTTGTGCTTTTAAAATGTAAGAAATGCTGACTTTTAACACTCACAAATTGTTTGCAATTTGTTGCAGTTTTTGCACAGCTGATAAACGCACAACTCCAACCTAAAAATAAAAGTTTGTACTCTAAGAAAAATGCAAAAAAATAATAAAATAAACTACAAAATGTCTTTCTCTCACTGTCCCGTTTGAAAGGAGCTATAGTCTAATCACATCGGCCCTGTGCACTGACCAATATGATTAGACTATGTCTGAACACGGCCTCTTTGTTCTCATGTTGCCAAATAATGAGTGCGCAGGGGAAGTCATTCGCTGCTAAATGATTCCAGGGGTCGACTGTCACGTCATTAAGTAATCATTAACCAATCTCATTTAATCATGAATTGTTGGAGACTTTGTCCCAACCCCCCTTCCCCAAAAAACTAAACAAAACACTGGGATTGTTTCCCTGCATATTCCTGTGTGCTATTACAGTAAACAACGATTATACTGTCCAGGTTAAGTCAAACAACGTCTTCTTACTTGCTATTGATTTCCACTCTAGTTGTTTATTAATTAAGTGATTTACAGTATATGAACAGGAGACATGTTACAGTAGATATGTTATTTTTTCAAGCCGCTGTACTATTTTGTACTACAGTTGAGCTGGGCTGGAGTGTTGTTTAATTAAAGTGATAAAAAATAGAAGACATTGAAAACAAAGGTGTGACAAGTCAAATTAAGTCAATTCATCATCATATTGTAATAACGTCCAGCACTATTTTTAGTAGTAAAAAGTGTCACATGATCATAAAAGCCATGTCAAATCAATTCTCGGGTCAATTAAACTGTTAAATAACTTGAGTCCAATGTACAATACATTGCTTTGCTCCGTGTTTAGCTGATGGTCTTTCCTGTTGCAGGCCGTTTTGTTCTCCAAAACCACCCCTCTTTTAGTCTCCCTCTCTCACTTCTTCAACAAAGCCTTGCGCTCTCTCTCCCCCCCACCCCTCTCTGTCTGCCGTTGTCAGCAGTCTGGACCGTATCTGCTAAACTCTCTCTCTCTCTCTCTCTCTCTCTCTCCTTAAAAGGCAGCTTCTACACAGATCACTCTTCCTCTCGCTAACACCCACGCCCGCCCCTCCATTTTCCTTCGTCTCTCCTCCTCCTCCTCCCTCCCTTTCAACCTGCCAGGAGAGGTAGAGGACTTCTCATCCGTCTTGCAGGCATACTTTGACGCGGCTGGATGTTAAATTAAAAACAGATACTTCAGAAGAAGAGAGTCGTGTGCACTTTAAAGTGTCCAAAACACAGCTTAGAAAATGAACACCATCCATCAGAGGCATCATGGCGTCTCGTAGAGGAACGCGTGCGTGAGACATAGCGAGAGACAGAGAGAGAGAGAGACGGAGAGAGAGACATATATAGAGAGAGACAGAGAGAGCAATAGAGAGATGGAGAGAGAGAGAGAGAGAGAGAGAGACATATATATATATATATATAGAGAGAGAGAGATGGATAGAGAGCGATAGAGAGAGAGGGAGAAAGAGCGAAGGGGAGAACTTTGGCATCGCACATCCCCTTGGCCAATTAGGAGGGTTGTCAGTTGTAGAAGTTGCTTTCATCTCAAAACACACCCTTTCAGCCGCTCTACAAGCACGGGCGGACATGTACGGATACAGTAGGTTCACACGCCTTCTCTCTGTTTTCACGTGTGGTATTCACATTGTCTGAGTAACAACACACAGCTATGAGACGCTTCCCCCAGAGACACGCCATCTCAGATCTGATCTGATCTCTCACAGACACACGCGCACACACACACACACACACACACAGTGTTTGTGTGTGTGTGTGTTTGTGATTGTGTGTGTGTGTGTGTGTGTGTGTGAGAGAGAGAGCAAGAGAGAGAGTTTTTTTTGTGTGTGTGTGTGTGTGTGTGTGTGTGTCTGTGAGAGATAGATTATGAGAGAGAAAGCTTGTGTGTGTGTGTCTGTCTGTGTGAGAGTGAAAGGGCACGTATGTGTGTGTGTGTTGTGTGTTTGTGCCTGAGAGAGAGCGAGCATATATGTGTGTGTGTGTCTCGTAGTGTTTGCCTGTCGCCCACTCATTAGACCATACATCAAAGCAGATGTGATGGATTGGCTTACTAGTGGTGCAGTCAGTTAATATTGAGAGCGGCCCTCAGCCTTCTATACAAGCATCCCACTCCTCTTCCTCGCAGCTCGACTGCTAGCTCATTGGAGACGAGGCAAGGCTGATGTGAATTGATGCCATTTTAATTGGACGTTGGCATTTACAAGAGGGACCCAAAACATTGGGCGTACATAGACCCAGAACGATGAGGATATCCCGGAGGGACTTTGCCTGAGCCGCTGCATGCAGCCTATTCTCACAACAGCTTTACCGGACCGGCTTCAGATAAATTATTTTGACGTAAACTCTCACAAAAGGGTCCGTCTTTCCTCCGCAGGGAAATCAGGCTGAAAGTAGTTACAGTACTGTACATCAGATATGGAGTATTAACTGTGGATAAAGCAGCATCAGTCCTTGGGCCTTTTGCTACAAAAAAGTTCAGTTAAAAGCTCTGCCTGGTAAATGAGAGAATAACACTTTTTATGTTCAGGCTTCCAAGTTAGTAGTTATCTCTCTGGTACTGATAAAATCCACTGCACCAAAAGGATGTTAGGTGCTTTTTCAATCAGCATCAATGTTTATGGAAAGACGTAGTGCTTGGTTAATCATTTTCCCTGCACGGTTTTGCAATATGACAGAGATTAATATACAGGGTTATTATTACCACAAGCAGTGTTTTATTTATGGCTGGTGGTGCATATTATCACCCTGTGTTGGTGGCCGTGGTTCTGCACTACCATGGTGACAATATACAATATGGAAATATTGGTTGGCGCATTGTCATAAACAGACGGACAACAAGCGTTAGCATTATAACTTTAGAAACACAGCATCACAGTAGGTCATGTGATGTATTAATATACATACAGTATGATATCGTAGGGGGCATTTGGCGTAATTTGTGTATTTTTTAACACTAGTCCGAGATTTTTAGATATAGACCATAAACTTACTCTCGCAATTAAGATACATAGACTGGAACCTCATTATATATCTACGACCCATTTATTTTCCATTAGTGCAACAAATTCACCCTCAATTACTGAACAATTATCCTGAATAGGCATTTTGTGTTATCTCTCTTCCAGTTAACTAGCCATCAGATCAATGCATTCCCCTCGTCAATGCTTAAAAGACAAGAAAGAAAGAAAAAAAGAAAGACTCCTTGTTTTAATCTCTCCAGACACTGGGAACACAGTGGCAATGTAAAGCGGGAGATTTCCTTTTATGACCACACATTTAAGGGCCCATGTGGAGCCGGGTTAGATTTGTATCCGTGGTGGTAATTTCGTTTCATGAATCTTATATATTTGGGTTAGCCTTTGTTCATAGAAAACAAAAGTCCTATCTTTAGACGCACTGTCACGCGCTGTCAAGGAGCCGGAGTCAGGTGCAGGGAGAAGAATACATGTTTATTTATTTACCTTGGCACAATAGAGCTCAAGACTGTCTTTATAGGATTAGTCCAATTAATAAATGCTGCTGTGTCACTATAGCCAGCGTGACAAAGAATCAATAACCCACAACTCCTTCCTAACCAACAGATATCCATATACCTAACTAATCAGCAAACACAAAACAGGTGCGTCGGGAAGGTGTTGAGAAAGAAAGGGGCGCGGTGACTTCAGAAACGGCGGTGACGCCGAGCGCCGGAGCCCAGGCGCTCCAGCAGGGGGAGCCGCAGGGCAGTACTTCGTGACACACTCACTGCGAAGAAGGAGTTGTTCTATGTCGAGGATGCGTTGTCACATCGTGATGTGCGACCCTTGACTCTTTTCAGCTATAATCAAATCCTGTCAGTGTAGTGACTGCATCTGGAAGAGATGATTGACAGCTGGCAGATGCTAAGAAAATGTGGTGGCAGTACATAACTCTTGTCAGGTACATGACAGGTACTTGTCATATACTTGTGGAGATAAAAATGCTTGCATCACAGATGGGTGCTATACAGTGTCTAGTCCTGACCAAGACAATGCTTGTGGAAGACACTAGAAACTGTGGAAAGTAAATGCACACATCTGAAGTTATAATCACTGTAGTTCATACATTGAAGGCAGGGTTTGTCATTCTCTAGAACGCTTGCTAACTTCAAGCTAAAATCCAAACAATATTCCCCAACACGTAGTGCTTACAGCTCTGTTGATGTGAGCGGTGCTCGACACTTTGTTTATGTTCCTATTTACGGAGCCAGGGCTGTGTAAAAGTACTGGATTATCTTTTCAGCACGCACGGAAAACGGTAAGATAGCGAAATGCGAGGAGATATTTGGTGAATTTGTCAAAAAGTGTATTATCTTACAATAAACATTAAATAACTGACTAAACATTGAAGTCGAATATTCCACTAACCTTTTATCAGTTTGGACTCTTTTAAACTAAGGTGCTTTACAACCACACTGGTTATCCACATCCAATGGGGTTTAGATTGAAAGTCTGTCTGGATGGCTTCCTGAATACCCAATCTCCAAAGTTGTCTTGTTAGGAGGGAGACTTTCTTTATGACTGGTTCTTGACTGGACTCTTTTGAGTCTATGCAGTTCGGTGACCTTAGCAATTTTTCCATTTGTCATTCTTGAGAACGCTTGCTAAATTCGAGCTCAAATAAAAACAATATTCCTTGGTGCCCGCCTGTGATTTAACTGGTCCAGCAGTTTAAGAACAGTGTCAGTAGCTGCGTATAAATGGACCCTATCATTCTGATTGGAGTTGGGTTAAAAGCCAAACCCAAATGAAAATGACCATATTGTATTGACTTCAAACTTGTACCCTACTAGCTGAATATTTTTAACACAATTTTGACACCATACTGATCTTACATCAGCATGGGAATATGCAGTAGTTTGTGAAATGAGTTTTAGTGCTAGCTTAAAGAATAATTGCAGTCATCGTATTGGCGTTTTCAAAGCATTCCTGATCTCTAAAACGTCACTAGGTTTGTTTTAGTCCTTAGAGTATGTCAATAAACATTTTAAATAATTGTTTCTAACCAGCATATAGTTCTAACTGTCAGCTTCAGTCAGTATCATTGGGCGTGGCACATTGTATTCATGTGGGAAGGCTACGATTGGCTATGAGTGCAGTCTATGTTTTTGGGGGTAATATCGTAGATATAGCATACTGGTATTTTTACTCCTCACAGTTTTTAACTTGTTAGGCTGTCAAAATCCCCATAATTTTGACTGCAGGGGAGCTTTAATGTTTTTTATACTGAAAACAACCATGTAGTCGATGGTGTATTACTTACATCTTATAGTACGTACATACTTGTTTTTTCCCAACTATGTGCTGTACTCATGGCTGAACTCAAACATCCACCTGGAGAGATCCATAAATTATGATCTTCCCTTTCGTTCAGTCAAATATCATTCTGTCAGGCAGGAAGATTAAATACGAAGTGTGAGGCAAGTTGTCAACGTTGGCATCCAGTAATCCAGGTGATCTATTCATCTAGACTTGACATGACAGCCCCTCTCCCTCTACCTCTCTCTCTCTCCTCCTATCTCGCTCTCTCCCTCTCCCTTCCTCTCTCCCCCTCTCTCTCGCTCTCTCTCTCTCTCTCTCTGTGCTGCCGGCACTGCACTCGCCCACAACACTGTCATTCCTCACTATCGATCTAGAAGTCCTGTGCCGCCAGATTGCTTTCAACAGCCATCAGCTCCTGTCATAAAGTGAAAGCTGCACAGATTGCCCCTCCTTCTGGTGTTTAGAAAACCAAAGATGGCGTACCGCGGAAATCCAGCCCGTGTTGTTATCCTCTGTGAGTGACTGAACGCCAGTGGGGGTTTGGAATGGAAGGATTACTGTAGCCCAGTGGTTCTCAAACTTCTGGACCTCCCCTCCCCACCCACCCCAAATAAAATAAAAAAACATGTCGCATTGCTTGTAGATTAGGCTATTTAAAATGTGTGACCCCCTCGGATGTTTCCGGTTTGAGAAAAAAAACATGTAACAAAACTGTTAATTTGTTTGTAAAATCAGTTTTCATTACTACCAATCCTTTATTTAACCAGGACAGGCTAATTGAGATTCAAATCTCTTTTCCAACTAACATCCTGGCCAAGATAGGCAGCAGCACGTCATTCAAGCGTCATAAAGAATTCACGGCCTTCGAGATGCTTTGAATGCCGTGAATTCCTCAGTGGCTTCAAGTGGCTGAATCACTGTGAAACAGTCCCTTGTCTATTGCAGTAAGCACCTCTTCGCAGCGTTCTCTCACCTAGAAGACACTCGCGACCGTGAGAGAGCAGTGACGGGACTAATTACAGGCTCGCGATAACTCCCTCCCGTCTCTCTGCTGCCTCCCGGCTGCCTCTGGCCGCGCTACACATTTACTGGCGCGTCACCTGCCACCACCGTAAATCACCCCCAACAGCCCCGATGCGAGAGAGCTGCTGAATACATTCATGCGTTGCTGCCGCCGTCGCACAGCGACTAGTTTCTCCCGCACAGCGGTAAACTGGCCGTCCGGTTGTTAGATGCCCACATCCATCTCCGTAGTGAGACTACCTGATGGTCGGGGAGGGACTCTGGGGTTTAAGAGGCAGCGGGCGGGGGATTGAGAGTGGAGGGGAAGGGGGTGGATAGGATGTGTGTGTGTGTGTGTGTTTGGGGACCAATCGTACTGCAGGGGACCGTGCATGGGTGTTGAGATCTAAATTGGAAAGGAATAAGGGCTGAGGGGTAGTGGGTTGTTGTTGGGTTTGATCTACAAGCCAGTGCAATTTGTATGGAAACCCAGATGAAGTTTGAAGTTTATAACTATAAGGTTGTAAAAACAAGCTGGCTCAGAAAGAAGTACATATTGCTAACCACATATTTGCTCCCACTGCATAAACTCATCTGATTCTAATTACTATAACACCTCAGCTATAGCTAGAATTTAATTGGTGAAATCAGCTATTTTGTTAGCTTGGGGGAAGACACCCTTCTTGAATATTTAATGGGAGTAAGGTTTGATGATCACCAAGGGTAATGAAGATGATGTGGCTTTAAAACGCAGAGAGTATTAAAGCCACAACGTAGACAAAATGGTTACATTTTATATTGTTTGTATAAGGCTAGCACTTTTTAGAGAGATTCAATGGGAGTCCTGCTTTTCCTATGCGTGTTTCTGCTAAAATATACTGAGTGATACAAAACAAGAGCTTACATTCACGTTCATCCAACAGCTCTGCTAAAATCGATTTTGGGGACTGTATTTACTTATGTTTTCCCCACCAGTTTGAGTTAGTGTAAATGAATAATATAACCACAATAGTTAGAGAGTATGACTAGTGCAACAATTTCCCAACTGATTCTCGAAGTCAAACTAAAGCTTCGAGAGATCTCACAAGGCTAGCCTTTAAAGGCCACCGCCCATTAAAGGCGTCGATGCTCGTCAAGAGATGCAAGGATTTTAGAACTAGTTAATTTTAACAGGGCATCGCCTACTGGAAGCGTCTGACACACGTCGATGTCAAACTCTGTTCTATTTCTTGGACATCAACCCATAAACATGCATTGAATATCTGCAGGTTTCTGAGCTCCTTCATCAATTAGATTTTACCTTTCGATTGTTGCATTCCTTGACGTGCCAAAGAACAATGCCTTCAGTGGGCGGCAAACTTAATACTGGGCTGTCTCATTCAGAATCAGTCCTAATTCCAATAAGGTGTCTGCTCTCTATGATAATCCTTGTGAGAAACATCGACTGAAGAAATGAAACAAACTTTCACCCACTATATTGCGTTCCTTGAATCCCGGACACAGATCCGGGAATTCCCGCAGAGCCGATATACTACAGTATGCGCAGAGATTGTGTGTGGTTGAACGGCCCCCTTGTGAGCAATGTAGAAGAGTCATACTGTACCTAGTCTCGCAGAGCCAGCCTTTACTTGCATAATGTCTGGGACACAGTGCTGACTAACGGAGTCAAGATCCGACTACTCGACAGGAGAGGTATTTAGATTGACATGCACAAAGACCAACTACACTACTCATTGACCGAGTTGAAAGTTAAACTTAATACAGAGGAATTTGTTAGGAAACTTAACACAGATTTGGCTGTTTGAAGGTCTTGAAAATCTGTTAAATAAGTAGGTTTCAATGAATGCTTTAAAGAAACGTAAAGATTGAAATTAGTAAATAAAGCACGTTCACGACAACAATTCTAACAACCAATGAAGATCTAATACCTCATTTCCTGTTGCTAATGGGAAGTTGTTTATTATTATACATTTATTTAACCAGGAAAGACTTATTGAGATTAAGAACAGCATCCATCCATCCATCCATCCATCCATCTTCATCCGCTTATCCGTAGTCGGGTCGCCGGGGCAGCAGCTCCAGCAGGGGACCCGAAACTTCTCTTTCCCGAGCCACATTATCCAGCTCTGACTGGGGGATCGCGAGGCGTTCCCAGGCCAGTGTGGAGATATAATCTCTCCACCTAGTTCTAGGTCTTCCCCGAGGCCTCTTCCCAGCTGAACGTGCCTGGAACACCTCCCAAGGGAGGCGCCCAGGAGGCATTCTTACCAGATGCCCGTACCACCTCCTTTCGACGCAAAGGAGCAGCGGCTCTATTCTGAGTTCCTCACGGATGGCCGAGCTTCTCACCCTATCTCTAAGTGAGACGCCTGCCACCCTCCTGAGAAAACCCATTTCGGCTGCTCTACTTTCGGTCATGACCATAGGTGAGGGTAGGAATGAAAATTGCCCGGATCTTCCAGAACAGCAACCAAGTGTTTCAAACATAAAAAACAGTTACATTCACCAGAGTTTCCTCTAGGATTTTTTCAAGCAGAGGGGGAGATTGTTTATTATATATGGCACATGCCTGCGCTGATGGTCGGAGTGGATATCAATAAAAGTTAATTTGAAAAATCTAAAATAAAATGTATTTAAATGAACTCATGGATGCACTGTGGTTATAAAAACTATACACACCCCTGTTAAAATGCCAGGTTTTTGTGATATAAAAAAATGAGACAAAGATAAATCATGTCAGAACATTTTCCACCTTTAATGTGACCTATAATGTGAACAATTCAATTGAAAACCAAACTGAAATCTTCGAGGGGGCAATTTTTTAAATAGGAAAATATTTGATCAAACACCTGGGTGTGTGCTTCAAGCCTCATACCCAGGCCACTGTTGCTACTGTTCCTATTGTTGGCCAAGATGTCAATATATACTGCATTTCTCTCTCTCTCTCTCTCTCTCTCTCTCTCTCTCAATTTTCCGGGAGATTTGCTTTTCCAGGAGATTGTGTGCTATTTGCAGGCGTCAGGGAGACGCTATTATAACGCGAGAGACTCGCAGAACTTTCCGTGATGTCTGCTGCTGTTGCTACGGTTGCTACTGTTGCTGTAGCTAACTTTCAGGTTTTTACATTTTAGTGAATGTCCCTGGGAGCCTGCACAAGTGTTTTGATTTTATTCCAGCTGACTGCCAGATGTCCCGCCCTATCGCGCTGAACAAAACTGACATCAGACTCAGGGCAATGTCAATACACGCCCAGTCAGTCCCGTCAACAGGTCCAATCGTTCACACACCTATGTGGGTGGACAGCACCTTTAAAGTTCAGGATGATAGATGGAATGAGAGCACTCACTGCGTTAGATAAAAGGAGGAAAATGTATTCTTTCTGTTCAACTTTGAGATGTTTGTGAGTCGGTTCAGAGGCTCCGGAAGAGGATAAGGCCTAATGAAAGGCACATAAATAATAGACTTCGTCAGCTTTGTAGTCTATTTTGTGCCAATGAGGCTTGATACATTCAATGGCATTAAAGGGAGGGAGGGAGAGAGAGAGGGGGGGAGAGAGAGAGAGAGAGAGAGCAGGCTAGCTAGAGAGGAAAAGCAAGAGAGTGTGCAGCACTACAGGGATCAATTACTAGAAACTGTGAGTTATGTTATTCTCTGCAGCAGGCGTCATGCGGCCTTATTGCACCGGGACACTGTTTGGAGAAAGTCCGGGATTATTAACCGCACCGAGAGACAGAGTGAGATAGAGATAGAGATAGAGAGAGAGAGAGAGACAGAGATAGATAGAGACAGAGAGATATATATATATATATAGAGAGAGAGAGAGGGCAATGACAAGGAGCAGACTATACGAGAGAGCGAGTGAGAGAGATAGAGAGGGTGGGAGGGAGAGAGAGAGAGAGAAAGAGAGAGAGCGCAAGTGAGAGAGATAGAGAGGGAGAGATAGGGAGAGAGAGAGAGAGAGAGAGCGCAAGTGAGAGAGATAGAGAGGGAGAGAGAGGGAGAGAGAAAGAGAGAGAGAGCGCAAGTGAGAGAGATAGAGAGGGAGAGAGAGGCACAAGAGCTGGAGATGGAGTGGTAGGGACAAACTAGTCTGCACTTACTCCATTTGTGCTTGTCTTGCAAGTTTGGGGCATGCATGCCATTAAAGGAGACGGCAGCGTTAACTCACCGCTGATTATCAACAGGTGGAGGGAGGGGGGGGGGAGAGAGAGAGAGAGAGAGAGCCTGGGTTATTATTTTTGATTCTCCTGTTGAATCTGAGTGTGCGGTGGTTTCTCACAGTGGGAAGGAGGCACAATGTACCCATGAATAATACAGCTCTGTGTCGACAAGGAACGGACATATTTCCTTGACAATTAGACTATTTTTATTGATATACTGTCCACACTGTAGTCACAGGACAAATATGACCTTAATTAATACTAGGGGAGGGGTTGCAGTTCGGTGACCTGGGGATCTCATCACTGCTTTTTGCAGATGATGTGGTCCTGATGGCATCATC
>JAODTR010005764.1:0-11187 GCA_025399935.1 Amblyopsis rosae
TGTGCAGATAATGACACGTTGAAAGCCCCCCCCCCCCCCCCGAACCATCGCGCTTGTCACCTGCTGGTAATTGCTTCTGCTACCAGTTTATTGTCTTCAGCTGCACAGCTCATCACTGATATTCCTATTTTAGTAACAGAGAGGGAATAAACACATTTTATTTTCCTCCCCTCCCGCAGTCACAGTTCACGTGCGTGTGTGCGTGCGTGCGCGCGCGCGCGTGTGAAGAGGCTGCAGGTGCACAGTGCAACCAAGCGCTTTTTGGGTTCGTCAGCACTGCAAAAGAACAGAGAAACTAACCAGTAAAGGTTAGAAACCTCATAAACACAAACGTCTGAAGTGAATATGGTCTTAGAATCGACACAATTGGGCTTTAATCTTCTGCCATTTGTTGATGGTGTGTGGGTCAATGTCTTTGCATTTGTATCTTAGAAAATAGGATGTAGAAGTCTTTGACTATTTACAATTTAAGGTTAAATTGAACTAAACTGTTATTTTCTACCATTTACTGTCCTCCTGGGCCTTTAACATTGAAAGGTTGATTAGGAATTACATCTATTGATGTGTTAGGATGAAAAAACAAAGTATATTTTATAGTTTGCTCAGACTTAGCATGTCATTCATTTCAATGTAATTTGTATGGTTGCCAACGCATTTTGTAATAGGGTCTTATATCGGGGCTGTCTAAACATCACAAGAGGATTTCATAGTTTTTGTGAAGCAATGTGCATATTTATATTTGTGCTTGTGTTTGTGGTCATAATCTATGAAAACTGTCGTAGGACAATACAATGAATATTCCTTACATTTTGGAGTATTCCATCCATGTTGATAGGCTTATCTGAAAGACCAAAATCAAACAATAATAATGTCATGGTCATTTGCATGACTGCCACTGTGTAAATCCTAGTAATATTCTATTGGGTCTTAAAGTGGGGATTGGAACTTGTTTGTGGGGTTGCAAGGTGATACCTGGGACAGGACACAAGGAGTATTAAATTTTTTTTAAAGGTTTATAGTTTCTAACACGTGACTACACATGTGTGGTGATTGTCAATCTATGAAAACGGCGCATCATTGCGCAATAAACCTGAGAAAATATTCCATACTGTACATACGGTTCAAGCAAAACAAACCACAAGCACAACAACATCAAGCACTGATATAATCCAAGCAGAGTCTTCGTTTGGATTATGTGAGTGCTACCGTTGCCCCTTGGGGTAACTACAGTATTTATGGAACTCTTGTACTTTTCGGTTTAGCACCAAAAATAACCATTAGGGAAGGCGCATCCTTTATCGACTTAAAACACAAGCACTGTTGTCTGAAAGTTTTAAATAAACAGTCTAGTAGTTCTTTTCTATCTAAATGACGTGTGTAGTCAAATTCACGCAAAACACACTGACATGTTGCTGCCACCTATCTGAGGTGCAATGCCTCGTATCGTGTGTGCCAGGGAAGCTGTGGCTTTGTATTGTCACCTCATTTTTCCCCGGGGTTGGGTGTTTTGTGTGTGTGTGTGTGTGTGTGTGTGTGTGTGTGTGTGTGTGTGTGTGCGTGGCAGGGGCGGGTAGAGGGGGTTCCTGTGGGGCCGGAAGGCCAACCAGTGTGAAGAGCAAACCAATACACGTGTATGACATCGAGAACCACATGCAGTTGCTATGAATATACATTAGCGCGCTGTTGTCGGTTGGTTTGACCGTTTCGCCCGACTCAGCAGAGCTCCTCAGCTCCACTGCAGCAAAGATTAAATGTCATTATTGAGCGATACACAAGCTTGTCTTGTCTGTGTCCTGTTATTTATTTATTTAGATTTTTTTTTCTGACGAGTGCTTAAGTTTCTCTCAGTCAGGTTGACCTTGCAGTCAAACGCCAGCCCGGTGGCTGTGCGAATTTGTCAAAGGACGGTTGGTGTAGGAGATGATTTATCAAAAAGGCCCTTATTAATTTTCCAAAGCACAAATGATGGTCATGAATCATGCTTGCGTGGTGGCCACCCCCTTCCTGGCCAACGCTGACCTTTGCATACAGTGAAAATTAGCCATTCAAGAAAATGGTGAATGGCTAATATTCTTGCTCTTAGAAGTCGTACCATATGCAACCTTCACTGCAGCCATAATGAGAACACTGAGTGCTCGAAAAGAAGATTTGAGGTGTGTGGCAGACTTCACATTCACTTGGTATTTAGAATGTACTGTCTACAAGACTTAAATAACATTCTATGATGAATATATGGCAGCACAAATCACTGACGGTCCACTAGCAATATACAGGCCGCTTCCTTGGCTGTAATTCGGTCTGTGGGACATTGATGATTGGTTTTCCAAGACATCCTTGACCTTTTAGTCCCGTACAATGCAATTGTTCTCTAACAAGTGTCATAACAGCTGCCGTTGGCAAGAAGGTGGGGCATGAACAAATTCCTGACTTTACGATTGATCAAGATCTTCTAAAACAGACGTTTGTGGAGGATTAAGTAGCGTTTCATCTGTCCTGTAAGGATAGCAGGGGTTTCATGGCCACTGCTGGCAGCCGGTGACTTTTAACCGGCATCTATTACCTGAACTGCTTAAGCTTCTGATTTATCGCTTCATTTTGGCCGTGTGGATTTTATTTATTTATTTATGTATGTATTTATTTATTTTTTATTTTTTTGCTTTGCCAATTTCCCTTTCCCACAGGGAGCTCCCGGGTGTTGAATCTGGAGCCGTGATCTTGTCAGGTGTAGCAGAACTCCCCTCAGCCTTAAGATCCGTCCACATTCTCTGCACACGTTCCTTCATCTATTGCTCCACCACCATAGCAATCAATTGATTTCGGCTGCAAAGTGCTTGGCTCCTCTTTATCATGGTTTCATGTGAATTCCACTGAACTGTCTCCTGGTAACCAAACTAAATAAATAAATATATAGTGCCACTGCACTCTGTTATTCCCTTCCCTGCTGAAGGTGTTGATTCTGCCACAGTATGTGAAATGCCCTCTAAATGGCTGCCACGAGTCGTTAAGTGCCAAATGGCCTAATTGTAATCATAAAGTTATTGTCTCTAGTATGGTTGGACCAATTCCAATTTCTCTATTATATATATATATATCTCAATCATTTTGTCTAAATTATCTTTCTGGAATATCTGGCAGTGGTTTGAGATAATTTAACTTATTTGTAACTATGTTATCATGAGGTGATTTTGTGTAGTTTGTGTGAAGATAGCAGTTCTTACACGCAATAGTGAACATGGACATAATTTCCAAACCAAAAAAAAAATCGAAGTCTTCGTCCTGCAGTAAATTATACAAAATTGTTCAATTTAATCTCTACCTGAAGGTTATTATGCATAATAATGAATAATATTCACATAATGTCATGCCAACTAATGCCATTTTACTGCATGCTGTATTTATCAATAACGTTTTCCCATTTTGTATTTTTACTCTCCATTTGACCACAAGGCTGGTGGTATGTTATTACCTCTGCCTCGCAGCAAACTACCTCGTATATTTACCTAAATGTATGTATTGGTGACTACTGACGGTGCAGCCATATCTACCTCTCTCAGCATTGCTCTGGGTGGGGGTGATTCTGCCCAAGCTTCCCTGCCAGCCCACCCCCGGATAAGCCCAGTGAAGTCGTCAGCACAGGGCAGCATTCCATTAAAAATAATCAACATGGATGTGACGGATCTCAATATCGTCTATCTAGCTAACGTGGCACCGATACTGTACGGCGCAGCTCGGCCATTCAAGGAGGGGGCCAAGGAGGTTTCTCATTGGGCTACAAGAGACGATGACAGGGAATACGGTACTACAGATTGTTTTACAATAGCTTTTGTCTGCGCAACATTGGGAAATGAGCTACTCCGGTTATCCCCCGATGCCTTTTCTGTTCTTTGCAAACCATCTGTGAGTTTGTATGAGTTTCCCTGTGTGTATGTGTGTGTGTGTGTGTGTGTGTGTGTGTGTGTGTGTGTGTGTACGTGCATGCTCGTGTGCATGTGCTGTGTGAGATGTTAGCTTGCTGATGGCTTTTTGGACAAGGCACCGGGAAATCGGCGGACCACGCCAAAACGCCTTGTTATCACATTCGGAATCAATTTTGACAGTTTCCAATCCCAGAGATTTATTCTCTCCCAAAACTGCTACTTCAAGTGATCCAACTGAGCTGCACAGTAAACCAATTTTTAAACATATTCAGTCTACAATAAAGGCCCACAGGTTCTGGCCCACAATTTTCCAACAGCTTATTTCGGTACGTCTCATAACATCTTTGAGGAATGTGCCATTGAGTCATGTTGCCATATTCAGTCCATTGTGCTACCATGCTACTGTAAACACGCGGCTTAGGTCCGCCTATGCGACACACAACAGCCAATCCGTGTAGCTAGATTACCTGCCACTCACACAACACAAACAGTAGCTGCATGTCTCGAGGCGAACTGGCAAACATTGAATTGGGAGATGCTTAGCACGTTAAGTCCTTAATACGCTTAGTTACTTAAATTCAGTTTGGTGGCAACTTGACACCAAACAATGCGTGGACGTAGCATACGCCAATGTGGGTGTACAATACAACAAGTGCAGTCGGATGCTGATCGGCCATTTCTTTTTTCGTGAATCACAATTGGTCATTATTTAAACTGCCAAAATGCAAAGACAGAGAAAGGCTGATAAATAGGCATGCACTGAAAAAGCAGTAAGATCAAAAAGTCGTGGTGTGTTACTTTGACATGAAAAGTTAAGATAAGTCATTATACAGCAAAGTCCCCTCCATAAGTGTGTACCTACGCAAGGTGACAGGTGTCTTAAACAGTAAAAGCACGGCAGTAACTCAGAAAAACTAACACTAATTCACACCAAATGCACTGAAGTCACACTATTAGGTGCTATCTAAATGTCAAAGAGCGAAGCTGCCACAGAATGTATATATAACTGTAACCCTGTCGAGGTGTAAATGAATGTGTCATATCACAAACTGGTGCTGACTGATGGAAATTAGGTTATTGAAATCAACTGGTTGATATAATCGAACCAGACGAATACAGATTAATGTTTGTTCACAAGCTTGACAGAAAATCCTAATGAATTCTGCTGTTATTTCTGCGATATTACTTCGTTTACATTCAACAAGCCCTGGGGTAAATTCATTTATAAATTATTCAGGCTAATTCACTTTCTTTTAATTAGCCATTAAGTTCGGTTGATTTCAGAAGTGCTAGCCTAATTACTTACACATTCGCATATACAGTATATGTTTGTATTTTTAGCAGATGCTTTTGGGTTAAAGCATCTGCTAAAAATACAAACATACAGTATACTACATGCAACGATAGCCGAAATGGCTGTGTACCAGTTATCATAAAAGCACAGTGACCTCACCAGTCCCCAGAGGTAGATAGTGTACAGTATGGCGCAAGTGCTTTGAGTTGCATTCAAAGCACCGCTACTGCAATGTAGCACAGCCTCGGCACGTCAGTCGAGAACCGATCAAAACACACTTGAACTAAACGAATAACTGAAAAAAGACATATTCTTATTATTCCCCCTTTTGGTGCTATGAGGTGGAGAGGTCAGTTAGCGGACGGACATGAACAATTCCGGAGAAGTGCCTCCGTGGCTAATTCCACCATTGGAATGATCTTCTGGTTGGCAGGGAACCTGCTGACAAGCCCAGCGGTGACTCACTACAGCAGGGGTGGGCAATTATTTTCACTTGGGGGCCACATTGAAAATGTCAGAGAACTTTGCGGGCCGTGTGACTTTTTAAACCAACCAACCAAACATTTAGAAATAAAACTCAAAATAGCTAACTTTGCATATTTATGCATATATAGGCTATTTCCGATGCAACCCCATTTCCACAATCAAACGGTTCACTTTAACTATGTATTTGTTTAAGTCATTTTATGTTGTCTTATATTTTTTTTTATTTTTGATGTACCGGGGCCGAGTAGAATGTCTCAAAGGGCCGCATCCGGCCCCCGGCCTCCGGCCTGACTTTGCCCAGGCCTGCACTATAGTCAAACAGTTTATGCTGCCACGTGATTTTATGGAAATGGGATGGCAGCGGGCAATATCAGAGCCAGGAAGAGATAGTCGCGTCAACTCCGCTCACTTTTTCTTATTTTTTTTCTTCCCAGAACTGTTCTGCATCTCCGTGACCCTTAAATATGTTGAACTTCCGTTGTCTCTCTCTTCCCATGGCTCTGGGAAACGTGTGCGGGGGGGTGAATACTACGGTTCCCTGGCCGGAGCTTGATGGATGTCCTAAGAAGGGGTTTGGGCGGTTCAAACTGTGCAGCCTGGTCCCGTGATGAATAAGGGGGCCTTACTAGATCAGCCACTTCTAAATGTGTCCCTTTACTCAAATAAAAAAAAAAGAAGAAGAAGAAGAAGAAGCATGCCTTGGGGACGATCTAGAGACAGAGACAGAGGGGAGCAAAGGGGGAAATAGATAGAGCTAAGTAAGAGCATTTCTCGCAGGCATTAGAAGCTAAATAACAGTCTGACACTCGGAACGGAGAAGCCAACGGTCGCCACAGTAACAAAGCACACAAGGAGTGAATTGGGTAGAAGATAAAGGCACAGCGTGTAGTTGTGTATCCTGCCACAAGAGGCAGCGTCGAGCCACATATTTGATAACGATAGACGAGGGCACTGTAATTAATTTCAATGGAAGTAAAAATGTAACACTTTTAAGTGGGTGTGTCACAGATAGCATTTTGCTGTGGAGGCTGACGTAAGCAGCGACCAGACAGCTCAGACTGATCGTAGGTAATGTAGTATACTAAAAATATGATATATATTTAAACACCCCAAAGAGAAATAATGTGAGATAGTATTGTAAAATCCGTGGATCTCCCGATTGACCTGCATGGGTCGTTCTGGTCTTAAAAAAGGGTGAAAAGTACCTTCACCTTTGACATTCATGATTACAGGTAGGAAAGCGACAGGGCTCGATTCCACAAACGTCTTGCACCCAGCAAACTAGGCTGTTGTTCTTACCATCATCTACAGTACACTGTAGGCTTTGATAAGGCAATGGCCTTCCGTGACCTTTCCTGAATGGCCGCACAAATTGAGTCCCTTTTAAATCAGAATAGTCTGCTTGGAAAACGAATTAAGACGAGTTATGTTCCTGAATATGTGTACACCACTGATGATGACCTAAGCTCCTGTTACTGAACACGTACCCTGGTGCCAATACTCACTCTCTCTCTCTCTCTCTCTCTCTCTCTCTCTCTCTCTCTCAGCTGTGCTGAGCACATTGCTCCGTAACGAGCACATTCCTGCATAATTAGCAGGGCCGGTCCATCAGGCTGCCGCTTTTAGAAGAGTTTCATCAGGAGCTGGTGCAGAGTGCACCGGAATTATTCCCAGCGAAGCGTTTTCTTGTGTTAAGACGGCGGAGGACAGTTAAACTGCAAGGAAGGGTGCAAGAGGGTGTGTTGACAATAGCGGGTGACCGTAGAGACATTATAGTATATACATGTAGAAGCACAGGACACTTAGAGAATCATGAATATAACTAGAATAATTAGTAATACCAAAGATGAGGCTTGGATGCACATATCTCACCATTCTTTCAACCACCAGATTTGACTGGCGGTCCTTCTTTGAAAAGTGGATCATCAAAACATTGCATTTCTCTAATTTGTTGACGATGAGAGATTTTGTACTCAAATATAGTAACTAGGCTAAGCTACACTGTACACTGTAATAACACAGCAATTATTTTAACAAAGGTTTTTGGTATATCGTTCCAACCAGAGCCATGTCATCAGAGTTATGTCATCTCCGTTCACTTCAATGGACCGTCGTTGTCACAGCAATGGCGGATCGTGGAGCCTCTAAATAGTCCCCGGAAGTTCGCCACCAATACTAGAAGCGCTGTACAGTAGCAGCAGAATCTATCATGGGATATGTGATGCACTATGGTAAGAGACGTATACAACCACCAGATGTGACTGGTGGTTGTATACGTGCAGTTTGAATTATGTGCCATTATGTCCATAGTGAGTGCAGATACACTGTAGCTCTCTCTCTTTCTCTCTCTCTCCATTCATTTAGATAGGTGGCCTGATCTGGTTGGTCCAGAATAACGGCATGAAAAAATGGCCATCATGGCCCCCGGGTGGCCAGAATCGCCTCTCAGATCACCGGTGACGGGCCGAGACACTGGGGGTCTGCACAAGTATCAAGGTAGGTTTTGTATATGCCACGCCCCCCTCCACACACACACACACACACACACACACACACACACACACACACACGTGCACACACACACGCGCACACACACACACACACGTACACAAACAGATGCACTGACGTAAATGCATGCAGGCCTGCTTTCTTTCTTACCTCTAAGTGCTGTAATGGACACCAGAGACCACGACTGCCATAAATAAAGTGGTATTAATCACCCCAACTCCCATTTGGTGCTTTATCACATTTATCAGGCTTTCAATATTACCATATTTTGATGGAAAGTCTAATGCCTTAAGTAACAGTATCTCACATTGCTCCAAATATAAGCTAGGTTTAAGGCTCAGGCTTCATTGTATATCAAGACAACATTCAGTATTTTTAGTGGAAGTGGAAGACTGAAAAGTATTAGTGGTGTTTACTTCTAAAATAAGGCTTTTTTTAAGATACGGCCACTGTACATCTGTAACCTTGTGGATAACCTTTACGCATTTTTTCTTAGGAATTGGAAAATTGCATTTTGAGTCCAATAGTTTTAGGCATGTTTCCATTTAAATACATCTGCTTTAGGGTGACAGGGCTGGTTCATTCACTTCATTTGTACTTAATAATAATGCAAAAAAAATTTCTCCTTGGCATATGTGTGAAAAGACGAGTTCCAGATAACATTACAAGGTTATCTTGTTGCTCGTATGAAATGGAGATTGCAGGTGAGAATAAATGACATCTTAGCAGTCTTAACAGACTGCAGAGTGCACGCACGCACGCACGCACGCACGCACGCACGCACACACACACACACACACCTCTCGCACTGCGAAAAGCCAAAGAGCTCTGCTCAAGGTCAAGAATAGAACGATACGCCACTTTTTGATTAAAGCACTTCTCTTTCTCCCCTGTTCCATTTCTCCCTCCATTACACCCTTTCTCCCTCTCTCCCCCCCCCCCTCTCCTCCCCACCCCCCACACCTCCCGTCCAATTACATTCTTTCGATTTTTATACGGGTCGCCCAATCATGCGACCATTCCCGATCTCTGCAGAAGGCAGGTACTGCACAGTGCCTCTTTATGAAAATGGGAGTGCGCCTGCTCCCGTGATTAGCGCTGTGTTCCTCGGCGGCGGAGGCGGGCGGACCCGTTTTGTGCGAGAGGGTTCAGTGGTTAATGAGCAGGTGGTGAGGGTCTGCATGGGGGTACCTCACCACAGCTCTCCTGCCAAATGCCCGTGTGAGTCTTTGTGCCACTGACAATGCTGTTTGATTAAGCTCCTTTGGACCACGATGGAAATCACCACTTTGAGCTTTGGAAGGAATGAGGAGGAAAAACATAAAATAAAATAGAATGAAAAAGCTCACACGTACAAGGCACAGCGCTGCGTGTCAAAGGCAATATTCTAGCTATTGAAAAGACAAGAGAACCACGTATGAGCCATACACGGCATAATTGCAGGGATATTGCTATGGACACTGCTCGACTATGTCTATTTCATATGTATTACAGTTGCCTGTGCAAATTGTAATTGGCAATGGCAATCGTGTACACTTGGTGGCACGAACACAAGGATTGCTCATTGCGTACTGTAGGTAGTTATCGAAAAGCAAAACAAAGTTTACATTTGTGAATTAGTGCTGATACTGCTGTGTATCTGCTCACGGACCATAGCAACACTCCATGGTGATTAGGTAGGAGCAGCGGTGTTTACACAAGCTATGGTTGTTCATTAGCTGATGAGTTTATGACAAGAAAGGCTATTTCTTTCCCCCTCGTACCGGCATCGCACTCTTCCGCGCCTCTCACCGCTAACACCTGTTTTATTTGTTGAGAAACATCAAATAATGAAATCAATCTGGCTCGACAGCTAAGCATTCCCGCTCTGAACACGACGGGATGGCTTTTAACCAAAGAAGAACAAAAGACCACACAGATGAAAGGTAATTTTAACTTGGCTTAAACCCCCACCCCCCCCTCCCCTCCTCCCCCTACATTTTGCAAACACGCACGAAAAACAATTTTCTTAGAAATGTAAATGAGATGTAAAGTCTATTACCTTCAATAAGTTAAAGGCACCTGTTGTCGTTGTTTATGGCTGAGGAAGTTTTGATTGAGGTTCATTTTAGTACCTGCCTGTCAAAACCCTGACGTACCAAGCATGTGCACATGCCAACAGACACTATTATAAGAATATATCTGAGGAACAATTTATGCTGTGATTAAGGGGGAATGTTTAAAAGTTTAAATACGTTCTTATTAACACTTGAAGTCAATTAATAATTTAAAGATTAGATAATTAGAATTAGAAAATAATAATGTGAAATCATTACATTTTATCTAAACCATACGCAACGAGGCATAATTAACAGTATAAGTCACCACAACATATTATGTTATACAGTAATATCCGTTTCTCTCCCTGATCATGAAGTGTTTCACAAAACGTTTTAACAGTTACTACATTGGATCATAAAGAACAGACAATGGAGTCAAGGGCATAACTACCCATAATGCAAACAATGCAACCGCATTTGGGCCCGGCGTCAGCCAGGGCCCAACCGAGCTTCCATACTGGTCAATCTCCAGATTAACAAAAAGACAATGCATACGTCGCTCCTCATCTCCTAGAATGCTAGCTACTCCTGCAGATATATATATATATATCAGTAGGCTAGTGTAGCGCATTTCGATGTTGCCGTTAAAACTAAGTTACATTTCGAAACGGCTTGCTTCAAAATAGGCTATTATTGTTAAGGGCCCCCTGCATTGGGCCCCTTGTTACGCCATTGGATGGGGTATTGTTTGATTTGAGATCGAACTTAGCGAGAGTTCTCGAGAATAGCCAACCCTGCCTGTAAGTGATATATTACATCTGTGCAAAAGAAAAGCTTTGTAAAGAGCTGTGTATGATTGTTATAAACGTGCCGGAGTTTTCCGTCCCAGCTCAGCTCCCACCAGACCTATGTTTCCTTCGCCATGGCCTTTGCACAACACAGA
>JAODTR010005765.1:0-10000 GCA_025399935.1 Amblyopsis rosae
GTCCCCTGCTGGAGCTGCTGCCCCCGCGACCCGACTCTGGATAAGCGGATGAAGATGGATGGATGGATGGATGGACACTTTGTGTAGATTTGCTCTTGGGTGTTCCTTTTTTACCTCCTTTTCAATTTACTTCAATGACCTTCTCCTAATATAAGGAGACACATGCATTGGTTGAAATGTATCTTAAATTGTATCCACTTCAACTATCCCCATTACCTGCAACAGTTTTTAATACCATATTCCTCAACATAGAATTTAAGACATTCTACATAGTATTTCTTTATTCCTGCAGTCAGAAAAGAAATGGGGAAGAGAGCATTTATGTTCAAGGCTCAAAATACCCTTAAATATACTGTCTCTTACATAATTTACCATGTTTAAAAACATGCTTTCATCCTATTGTTATAAACTACATCATGCTTTAGGTGATGGTATAATTCATTCACATATAGATCGTACTGTGTGACCGTGTAGGCTATATCTTCACTGATAATGAAAGCTAGGTTTCTACCTCATAAATGCACATAAATGTGCAGTACAAAATAAAAGTTTTCTAGCTGTTTGGCTATAGTCTGTCCAAACAAACGCTAGTGGTAAACGAATGCTTGTATCCTTAGCTAGCAGTGATGATAAGGTAGCTAACATGGTAAAATGTTTGTGTGTTTGAACCGGTTTTCAACTCAGCTTTGAGATCGTAATTACATGTGTGCGTGCGTTGATTAGTTATGGTAAAGATATAAACAAAACCTACGGACTCTCACTCTTTGGAACAGGACAACTTTAGTACATTTTTTGTTTTACTCGGATGAGATTTTAAATATAGCAAAGTACAATACTTAGAACAAAAATACTTGAATAAAAGTAAAATTACAGATTTTAGAAACTACTTTAAAAAGTAGAAGTACACAAAAAATCTACTAAATTATTTCAACGCAAGTAATTGTAATTTGTTACTTTCTACCTCTGACTGTATGCCTTGTAATATCTAGCACTGAGTGACGTACAGATATATTTTAGCAATATGTATTGTATGTCATTTGGACAAACATACTTTATAGAATTCAGTATAAATAACAATGAGATACTGTATATTGACGTCTACGAAGCTACCTTGGGACATGAATTGAAACCTCCTGTGTCTAATATGACAAATGTCTGAACCAATCCATCCAGTGAAACCAAACAAAATTCCCAATGATACAGGATAAGTATTTGTCAATTTGCCTGTCTCTCACTGTCTCACTGAATTCCTCTATCTTTCAGCAGAGACGGGAGGGACCTGACGATTAATTCTCACTTTGCTGGTGGAGATTATAGCTGTCAGTCAAAGCCTCTTCTCTGTGCCACGAGCACTGATAAAAATCCCACATCCGACACACATGCTATCAGTGTTGTTTTAGCATTTTCACTCAGGAGCATTTCTCTCCTCTTGGAGACACCAGCTCACTAAATGAATCTCACTACCACAGTACATTTCAGATGTTTGCGCTTGTTAATTAAAGGCACGGTTAGTAATTCTTGCTAACTCAAATCAACACAGTATCGCTCCACGGTCTTCCGCGGTGCCGCCTCACACATCAAAATCCATTGTGAAGCAAAACGTAGTGCTACGGCTTTGTTGATACGAGCGGTGTTCGCTACAGAGCCAGGGCTGTGTAGAAGTATCAGAACTATCACACTGGCCTGGGAACGCCTCAGGATCCCCCAGTCAGAGATTTCTAATGTGGCTCGGGAAAGGGAGGATTGGGGTCCCCTGCTGGAGCTGCTGCCCCTGCGACCCGACTCTGGATAAGCGGATGAAGATGGAAACCATGGCTTCAATGAAGCTCTCCCACACCCACTGCTTTGCTTCTGCTACTGCAGATGCTGCAGCCCTTTGGGCCTGTAGGTACCTTGCAACCACCTCCAGAGTCTTTTCTGGGACAACTTATCCCGAAAAAGCATCCTTATGAGCATCCTTATGTTCGAATATGGTGTTTGTTAAAGACAGTCCATGACTAGCACAGAAGTCTAACAGCAAACACCCGCTCGGGATTAAATCAGATCAGTTCCTCCCAATCACACCTTTGTCAGAGTTTTCCCCCCCACAACCTGTAGGCGTAGTGAGGCAACCCTCTCGTCCCCCGGGGGAATCTCCAACGGAGCAGCGCTCAAACGGGGGCTTGTTAGTATCCCCAGCCCGGCGCCTCACACCCTGGGAAACTCCAGAGTAGAATATCGTCCATCACCTATCCAGGAGAATGGTTCCAGAACCAAGACTATGTATAGAGGTTAGCCCCACAAGTTCTGGCTCCCTCCACCACAGCGAGGTGACATTCCACGTCCCCAGAGCTAGCCTCTGCTGCCCGGGTCTGGTCCGTTGAGGACCCTGACCTTTACTGCCACCCATATGACAGCGCACCCAAGCCCTATGGTTCCACCCACGAGTGGTGGGCCCATAGGATGGAGAGGAAAGTGCCACGTTGCTTCTTCGGGCTGTGCCCAGCTGGGCTCCGTGGCAAACCCAGCCACCAGGCGCTCGCCAGAGAGCCTTCCCTCTGGGCCTGGCTCCAGGCGGGGACCCTGGGCTTCCTCTGGGCAGGGTTACTTCTCCTCTCTTATGTTCTTTCATGAAGGGTCTTCTGAACCATTCTTTGTCTGGCCCCTTACCTGAGACCACTTTGCTTTGCGAGACCCTACCAGGAGCACAAGACTCCAGACAACACAGCTCTCAGGGTGATAGGGACACACAAACATCTCCACCAGATAAGGTGTTGATATGGTGATGATTCCTGGATTTTATCTTACAATAAAATAAAAACAATGTATTGACTTACCCTGATGTATAAGGACATTGTTGCTCCTGTATCCTACATGTTTGTCATTCACATGGATTATCAAGATCGATGGTGCTTAACATTGAGACCTGTGGAATAATATAGTAAATAGGCTACTGTAACTCTCAAAAGCATGTTGAACTTCTTTCTGGCTACTTCTCTGATATGTCAGAACTGTTATTTGAGAAATGTGCTATTATTCCCTTTGAAATATCTCTCACTGACTACAGAAATTACTTGCGAATTGCTGCGGATAGCCTCGTAATGGTCATCACAATAGACAAACGATGAGGTCAAACAATTATATATTCAATTAGAATGTGGGGGGATTTAGATCCGTATGAAACTAAGGAAAGGGGGGAGGGGTGTATGTCTCCTTGTCATCTTCACCGCAGACCGGGTTGTGTTTGACCCCTAAATGTTGGTTTTTGCTCAAACATTTAGAGATCTGGATGCGTGTCTAACTCTGTAAACAGCACTGTTGCACACACAAATACACCAGAATGTAGCTTTAATAATGGCATGTTTAAACTAGGATGTTTCCGTATCTTAATGATTTTTAACACCTCCAGATTGTGTCAGCCAACATGCGAAGACAGAACAAGACAATGTCTTCTTGAAAAGCTTTGGTTACATTTTTCTTTACCTCTGTTTTAAAGTTTTCATATTTTCCAGTTTAGATGAAAGAGGAAACTGCAAATGGCTTGTCTTACTTCCCTCCTATTCTTACACAAACATACACTTGAGGATGTTGATTCCTACCTTCCCCCAGGAAACAGCTATTGATCGATCACTAGAGGTGTGTGTGTGTGTGTGTGTGTGTGTGTGTGTGTGTGTGTGTGTGTGTGTGTGTGTGTGATGGACTATTGGTGTGTAAAATATAATTTAGTGAGCTACTGTAAGGTAATTGTAAGATAATAAACTTTTTGTCAAATTCACCAAATATCACCTCGCATTTTGCTAGCTAAATAATCTGGTAATACCATAAATGTATTATTAGATAGACACAGTGAAGAAAATGGCGTCTTAATCTTACCAAGTATTTGCTCATTGAAGCTCGATATTCTAATTAAGGGTGTCGCCCTTACATAAAATAACAGGATTTTCCGTTTTTGTTTTGGACTGTAGTTATATTTGTAGGCATGTTTTGTTTAATTTAATTTTTGCGGAGCAGTTAAACAGATAATTAATTTATGAATGGGGTGCGTATTGCAGTTGGTCCTATAGGCTGCAGTACAACCCGTCGCCACACATCACAGCTGCTTCAAGCCTAGAGTCAGACCCTGCCCCCCTGGGTAATACACAGCCCTAGCTCCATAAACAAAGTTATGATCACCGCTCACAACAACAATGCCTTTTAGCTTCACAATGCATTTCAATGTGCGGGGCAGAGCTTCTGAGGGAGTTTGTTTTTTGAGTTGAATTCGAATTTGAATTCGAAGTTAGCAAGTTTTGAATGAATGAAGAATGCTAACCCTCCTTTTAAATGTAATAATACATTGTGACGACATGAACATTGTGTGTGTGTGTGTGTGTGTGTGTGTGTGTGTGTGCGTGTGTTTGTGTGTGTGTCTGTGTGTGTGTATGTGTGTTAGCGATGCACCAATTAATTGGCTGGTGATCGGAATTGGCCAATTTTCACCATGACCGGCAATGATTGACAATCAGCCGGTCTGTGTAAGCATAGCTGGTTATGTTACCGATCACGTAGGCCTGTGTTTACACAGTTGCAGTGTCGCATGCATGCGCTGCAAAGACGTCGACGTTCACTCGCCCTTCTTTTAATCTCTAGGACTGTAGCTAGTTGTCATGGTAGCCTACCTACACATATATGCATGGTGTGTAAATTAAAATGTGTGTCCAAGGAAGATGTCAAGACGTAGGTAAGATAACTCAGCAGCAGCTTAGCTTAATCATGACGGGCCCAGGTGCAAAGCAAATTTACAGGCCCTATTAAAATGCTCAAGATCTAGCTGCTACGGTATGGCGTGTCTTATCCAAATATTTAGTAAATGTAGTATCTGTAAGTTCCATTTCAAACACCAGAAAGGAAAGTCTATTTAGTCTTCTTTTATTTTATCTTGCTGACTGATTTACAGAACAGCTTATAACAGACAATGTGATAAAACACATGAAAATTATCAGAGAACTCTTCAATTTGAACTAGTGTGGCCGGAGGTGCTGTGTATAGCATTAGCTGCTGTCATTGGTTAGCTAGTAGTTCAGGTTATACAAATAACAATTCTTTGCATACATTATCCCAGAATGCATTTCATTACCTTAACATGGTAAGTATTTAAACTATTGAATAGTATAATATTAAGCAAAATAATTTGATTGTCATAATTACACTCAGATATCCTTAAGACTTATATGTATTTGTAAAAAAAATAAATAACCGGGCCCCCAAACATCCCAGGCCTAGCTACACCGGTGAAAGCTACCCCTCTGATACTCAGTAAATATGGTTTTATATTAGACAGACATTCACACTTTTAGCATCAATATCTAGTAAAACAGTAGTAGCCTATTATTCATCTCTATGAAACAAGTAAGTTACGTGGTTTATCAATCCGTTGTAGAGGCGCCTCAGAAATCATATTTCACAGCCAGTCTTTACCGTACCGTGACAGTTGTCATGTTGTTATCTCTTTGTTTTGATGACTTGCAGTTGAAGATGCATGGTGTGTATAGAGTAGATTAAAATGTTTCTGTGTTAGTGCAGGTAAACTATCTCTCTCTGTGCCTTCCTGCTTCCCTGGTCGACTCCTTTACACCTGTTAAACGGACGCTGTCTTGTAAAAGGGTAAAAATATTACAAACAAGCGTTTGCAGTTAAGGGACCATCAACAAATTACTATGATGAACGGCGAGCGCTGGTGTCTAAGGGACCATAAAGCGTGAATACATTTTTAACTAAATATGTCTGCATCTAAATGACAGAGCTGTAAAATAAATATTTAAAACACTATGAAAATCAGAAATGGCAAAAATCTGAACCGGTAGGTCAGGCTCGACAAAAACCCGGAATCTGAATCGGCCAGGAAAAATGCAATCGGTGCATCCCTAGTGTGTGTGTGTGTGTGTGTGTGTGTGTGCGCGTGCGCGCACGTGCACTATGTCAGCCTTACAGCTAAGCTTGTTCTAAGTGAGACTACTATGTCCTACTCCCAACAACCCTCACACACAGTGTGGCAGGCTTAGCCATGCAAGGATGCTCTGTTGCTCAATAAAAGTTTTATGGGAGTTAAAAAGACATTGGCACTGAGCAGCCTATTTGATGAAGGGTGGAAGACGCAAAAGCACATATGTTTCACAGCACAAAATATAAAGAAACAGGCAAAGCTGTTGATACCTACTTCACATTATGGTGATATTTTTTTCTCACCTGTGATATTGTTTATCATATTTTATGTCACTTCATCATGGGGATTCATAAAGCTATAATATGGCATTTAAGTAGCATCACAAATATTAGTCGTCACTACAATGGTAAACTTGTGTCGGCATTCAAGGCGCAGACACATTGGTATAGTGTCTTCTCTGAATGGAGTGCATTAACAGACATGCGCATGCTACTGCGTTGTTGCGACGTGTGTCTGTTGTAGTGAGCGCTGTACTGTTGTATTATTGTGTGAGGGCATTGTACCATATGCGTTCTACAAGGTCCTATTGAAAGACATTTGTATAGAAATAAATAATATAGAGCTGAATTGTTATTTCATTCAAATGCTGTTAATACAACAGCAGCACATCATCACATCACATAGCTCAGTGGCTAAGCACATCTCATGCTTGTACACACACAAACAGTTCAACGGGAATAAAGGAGAGGCGGGAGTACCACAAAACTCCTGTAGTGTTAAGTTGCACACTTTGGTCAGTGAGAACAGCAGCCATGGGCTTCTCTCAGACACCCATAGAGCCTGCTCAATACCAGTGTGCAAGAGGTATGTGTGTGTGTGTGTGTGTGTGTGTGCACGTGTGTTAGATAGTCCTGCTGTTGGAGCTCCCTCCTGACATGTTGTTTAACACCTGTGGAGTTTGGCTGTGGAGTTCGGGAGATGTGTTTGTGGAACATATACTGTACGTGTGTTTTTACATGTGTGTTTAGTAGCAATTGACACAGTGTGAAATAGATCAATATGTCTGTTCTATTTGTATTACGGTGTTCCAGTATGGCTCTGTGGGATGGGCCGGTGTGTGTGTGTGTGTGTGTGTGGGGGGGTTTTAAGTCATAGGTGGGATGAACAGCAAGTCTTTTGTCGATTATCCTAAATGGTTCAGTCCTGCCCGCATGATCCCTGTAATCACTGTTATTTAAAATCCTCTGCACGTAAAATAACAGCTTAGCATTTAACCACAGATACACACACACGAGCATGAAAGATAAACACTGTATTCACATCTTTCCCTCTCTCTCTGACACACGCACGCACGCACGCACACACACACACACGCACACACACACAAACACACACGCACACTGGTGGAAAAATATATTTCTGAGACACAAGAATTTTAATTATTTACACACACGCGCACACACACACGCACACACATGCATATATGCATGCATGTGTGGCTGTGTTACCTAGCGATTGACTCCAACCAACACATGCTGAATGAGCGATTATGAAGAGGAAAGCTCCTCTCTTCTCCCACCTCACCATTCCACATTCTCAACACTTTTTGGCCCCATGCACGGCTTTCTTTCTCTCATTTAATTCTGTAGTTCTCTCTCTCTCTTTCTCTCTCTCTCTCGCTCTCTCTCTGTCTCTCTCTGTCTCTCTCTCTCTATCTGTCTCTCTATCTGTCTCTCTGTCTCTCTCTCTTAAAGGTTGTGAACATGCACCATGGGGGTCCGATACAAGCACTGAATGAAATAGCTTATTTAGCCATATCTCTCTCTCTCTCTCTCTCTCTCTCTCTCTCTCTCTCTCTCTCTCTCTCTCTCTCGCTCTCTCTCACACACACACACACACATGCACACTCACACACACACACACAAATGTGGAGGCCTTTTGAGTGGCGGGACCAGCTGAAACTCACGCACAAACTCACATACACACACCTCCCAATTCTGAGACCTCAGTATATGCACACACACAGCCCCTGTACCCATTGTGGTGTCCTATAGAGAACATATTGTGTGTGTCAGTAGGGGGTACCAGCACATACACCGCTGTGAGAATGGCCTATAGAGAGAGAGAGAGAGAGAGAGAGAGAGAGAGAGAGAGAGAGAGAGAGAGGGAAGCTAAGTAAAAAGGCCTGTCGATCCCCAAGCCTCTAGCCTTGGCATAGTATGAAAACTCACAGTAAAGTGAAAGCTAGCATTGTTGTTCTCAAATGAAGTTACACATGCAGAAACATTATCCTCAGTAACTCTGACTTTCTAGTATATTATGTGATACAATATTAGGATATTACACACAAACAAACACACAATATATAAAACATATATGTTTGTACAATGTAACATTCTGCATAAATAGCATAAACATCTGACATCTTAGAATTATTTTAGAAATACCATGGTCACCCATTCAGTGTGTTGACAAAGTGTTTCCATGGCAACAATACCACAAAATAAAAACAGAACAACAGGACCAAAAAGTCAGGACACAAGGAAGCACACTGGCAAGGAATGCGAGAAGGTTTATAGTGAAGATTAGACCACAGGAATATATATCAAATACCCTAAACACTTGACCCATAAAGTCTTTAATCAGAATCAGTTATATTCTCTTATTCATCCATACAAGGAATGTGCCTTCACCAAATTACCCTTGAGCTAAATGTTTATTACAAAATACTTTATCCAAAATATGTATTTAATAAAAAAAAGTCTTACACCCCACTTAAATAGAAATGTAAAGATAAAATGTAACGAAAATGGTCAAAGTAAACACTACACAACACATGATATATTAACAATTGAATGAATTTCCCTATCAGAAAAATCTGTGAAAACATTTGAGTATGTCTGCTCTGGTAATGAGAGAAACCCCATAGAACAACGACGTCGGAAGAATACATGTGACTCTCCAAAATAATGTAATCTGTTTCCATTTGACCTGATAATTGTTTTTTTCACTCTTCCGCTTCCATATCCCTCAATATGCCTAATTGTTTTGGCTTGTTAGCACCCCACACATTCAGACTGCTGCTAACACTGAATGCATGCACGTGCACACACACAAACAGGCACAGACATACACACGTGCACACAGGTGGTTTCTAGCACACATATGTACATATAACTAATGCTATAGCTATACATACACAAACAAAGGACTGAAAGAAAGACAGTCACACATCATTTACACTCAAAACATTTATTTGTTAAAATAATTCTAACTTTGTGATGTGATATAAATTGTATTATATATGGACATGCATTTTTACATGGTTACAACACAGTGGCCCAGTGGATAGCACTGTGGCCACACATCAAGAAGTTCCCGGGTTTGAACCCCGGTCATCCCAGCCTTTCTGTGTGGAGTTTGCATGTTCTCCCGGGGTCGGCGTAAATGTTCTCCGGGTGCTCCGGTTTCCCCCACATCCAAAAAACATGTCAGGTTCACTCTCTCATTTCAGTGCCATTGACCAGAGACACTGGCCTCTATCTGGAGTTGGAAACTCTTCACTTGGTAATGATTCTGTACCGGTATGACTGTCTGTATGCTGCATTGGCTGTGCTGAAAGCATTAGCTAATGAGCTTACCGTAGCTAGTTTAGCCTAGCAAAATTATATTTAGCCTAACTTAAACAAAGGTGAACAAAAAGACCACGGACCAATGCAGTTATACTGTACTATCGAAAGCAGAGAGGTTGTGAATCCAGATTCGTTTGGGATAATGCATTATGCTGCCCTGCAAATTTAAACTCTGAGTCGTCTTCTGTGAGCGGAGCTAGTGGCAACATCAAAGTTTGCCACTTTAGGAGTTGTCCTCACTACTAGGAACAAGGAATGCATGGTAAATCAAGCGCTACCAACTCCACACACAGCGTCAACAGATTGTTTTGTGTGTTTCATGTGCAGGCTGAGGCAGGAGAGACTGACTGAGCCACTACTTTCAAAAAATAATCAAATCAAATAATACGTTTAACAGACTAGTATTTATGGTGCCGACAAGCCCAGCATTTAACCGTTTATCCGACTAACCGCGCGCATCTCTATA
>JAODTR010005766.1:0-11183 GCA_025399935.1 Amblyopsis rosae
TGCGCATGTTGAAAAAATATTCAGATACATCTACACAGCCCTAGCTCTGTAAATAGTAACAAACAAAGTTGCGAACACCAATCGTATCAAAGCCGTAGCACTATGCTTTGCTTTACAATGCAATTTGACGTGTGAGGCGCCACCGGAGGACCGCGGAGTGATACGGTTTTGATTTGAGCTCGCAGTTAGCAAGAATGACTGACCTTGCCTTTAATAAATGTACTAACTTTTTTCATGTGCCATTTTTTGACTAAACTTCAAGTAAAGGGAATCTCTTACAATTGGTGAAATAGGCTACATTCTGTGCATAAAGATGGGAAATATATTCAGAAGGAGCCTACAGTAAAATGGTGAACCACAAATAAATGTATTCTTTTCTTTTTTATTAATCATTAGGTTTGAATATAAGACTGATCTTAGCCATAAGGCTAAATGAGTGAGCATGCTTTCACTCGCATGCATGCAATTTGCTCCAAGGTGTGGCTGTGCTGCACCATAACCAAGCATTTGTGCTGAAAGTTACAGACTCAGAGTATTGGTGTACCAGAGTAAATTGTAGCTGTCCACCCTCCTCCTTTTTCCTCTCCAGAGGAACAGAGGCTTATTCACTCTGCCTGGTTCATGCTTTACACATCCACAGTATGTAGACATGAGTGTAGCTTTCAGGAGAGATTATCAGCCATTTGTGGGCCACTCCCCATACAGGAAGGCCATTGTCTTGTCAACGAGCAAACCACATCACTGCTGGGATTAAAAACCCACTCTACCCAAGGCATGGCCGCTCAAAATAACTGATTCTGTAATCTTAGTTTTATTCTGGATCAAACCTTCAGTTTGTGTGGTTCAAAACCCTTTTAATAGGTTTGGGATACTTTGATCCCAGCAGAATGGTGTATTCAGGGTGGATTTCAGTGATTTTGTGGTGCATGCTTTTGTGTATTCTGCCCACTGGGAAAAAATGTGCCTTGCCCCACCCATGGCCAGTCACCTGTACTATAATACAGAGCATAGTATACTTTAATCGTGAAATAATGTTTTTAGAGGCTACACACTACAGTATTTAAGCAATTGCTACACTAAAATGCACACGTTCAAAAATCCTTTTTACATTCTGCTCAGTACCAAATGTAAGTAATGGACTCATAGTATGGTCATGCTGTCATCACTTAGATGTGTGCACAGCAGTTGTTAGTGTAAATAATATTTGTGTGTGTGGCTACAGTCATAGGCAGCTTTTACACACACACACTACTACTGTAGATCAGGATCAATGATTTGTTTCATTTGGTCTCATTCTATTTTTCCAACTATAATATTTGTCAGTGTATTAAAGATGTACTGATGTCATTTTTTAGAAATACTGCCTAACCTCACATTGATATAGCATTTAGATATAGGATTAGAAGTTTAACCTAGAGGTTGAGAAACGTAATATTTCTTGACAAAGAAAAAATGAACTTACTGCAATATGTTTAATTACTAAAATATACAATAGGCTGAGCCTGCATGTGGTAGGAATTACACGATAAGACAATGTCATTTCTTGCACTTTTATACAAATATTACATAAACTGTAAGCTTTATAAACATAAGCCAATTAGATTTTCTGGGATTCACGGGACATTTAGTCTTCAGATCGACAAATGGCCAACAGAGCTTGTAGATGATCTCCCTTAAAATGTTTCTGTTGAATGAAAGAAAGACATTTTAAGTGTGTGTTTTAAAATACGCTTTGTGCTGAAATTCCAGTCAAGGGAAATATAATCGTTGAAATAAATACATTGTGTGTGTTGGGGGGTTCAGTCTACCTGTAGAGCAGTGTAAAGAGAGGTGCCTGTTTGTTTAAGAAAGGCCACTCTGATGCAGAGGAGATCATCTTCACAGTGAGACACCATTACTCCCCGGAGTATCCCTGGCTAGAAACACACAGCAAGTTCTAAATCAACACTATACAACGTTTTACATTATTCACGTGGGGTCATAGGCTAGAAACACACAGCAAGTTCTAAATCAACACTATACAAAGTTTAACATTATTCATGTGGGGTCATAAGCAGGGTCAAATGTAGAACTCAGAACAGTCAACAACATCTTCATTACCAGACATCCAATAAACAGTGAAAACAATTCACTTCCACTTCCCTGTACGTAAATTACCACATTTGAATGCATCACGCAATGTGGGTAGAAATCAATCCCTCCCCCATAGCTCTTTTACATGTGTACATGTAAATACAGCACATAGAAGACATGTTTATTCAAAGTGGCTTACATTTAGTATATTTGTCAATAGCGGAACACATTTGGTTAGAATAATGACATCATTGCAGTCATTAGGGCTAACTTAGTTCCTAAAGCAGGACTCCGGTCTGCATCCGGACCAAACGGCAAGTTTTGTTAAAATGATAATGGTAAAGCCTTTGCAGGCATAGTCTCAGCCTCTTGCGTCCATTAGCACGACTATACAGTACGTCATTTAAGCAACTCTGTGCTGAATGTCTGATATACAGTATAAACTGTATACCTGTGTAAGCTCAACAGACTTTCCGGAAGTGAGAAAGTCGATTTTCATGGGCTAATACTGTACTATCACTCACGAAGTCTGAATCCATAATTCCGGTGTGACGCCAGTGCAATGCTTTATTTACAAATTTCGTTTGTTAAAAGTATTTTCAGCAATAACTGTAGTTTACTTATCTAACAAACAATACATTAAAACAGCCAAAGTCATGTTGGTAAGTCTCTCAACAAATTCCAATGTATGAGTTTAACGTCCAAATTTGTATCACTTGGACCGGTGTCTCCATCTGGCAATCACAGCTTTCTGCCTAGGTTCAAGCAGCCGATTGCAGGCAAACAATGCCATTTCTACCACTAGGCTCAAATGTATCTCGACTGTCTTGAAATTTAATGCATGTTGCTTTAAGTTACCAGTGAGTTGATTGACTGTTAGTAAATGCAATTTCAGATGTGGACCTTTGAGTTATACAGTACATATGCGAACTCCTGTCCCGTGAAAAGTATTTAAAAACAGCTGATAATGAACAATGTCTTACCTTCATAGTCTCTAGTCTCTGGGCGAGGTAGACATAGGGACTCTGAATGCACTTCACTGTTAGGACAAATGAAGAGGATCATCATCACTGCCAATCATGGCACCAACAGGCCAATAGTCAACAGGCTACAGCCTCACATTACAGGGCACCACAGCACCTACCTAACACTTTTAAACTCAGCCGAATGTCTCCTGTGAAGCCTTTCTCCAAGGCTTTGTCCAAAGACTGTCCCTCAGCCAGTTCAAGACCTGACAGCACTGTACAGAAAGGAGAGCATGGCAGTATATTGACATGGAGTTGAGGCAAGTTTGTAAGAAAATTAATTTTCCAATCAAAAGCATCATACAAGATTAGAAAGAGACTTACCTTTGTTGAGATGGTCTGGGTCTCTAGAGGTCAGTATGTTAATCCACGGTCCAACATCAACTTTTTTCCCATTCAGTGAAGCAGACAGAGCCTGACCGATTGGCGTGAGAATAAAGGTGAAGAACTTTGTTTCACACGGCAGTTTACAAATATACAGTATAGTAAATGTACGGGATAGAGCAGTTTAACCACTAACCATGGGCAGGATTTAAAAGTAAATAAAGTCAGTTAGAAAGTCCTAGACAAGCATACCTGAATGTCACTTTGTACCAAACTACCAACACTCTCTTTCTGGTGGAAAGTGAAAAAAAAATGTTTTCAGTTCACTTTGCCAGGGCTAGCACTGCAGATTGGCTATCAAGTGCATTATCTTAGAAAGCTCAAATTAATTAAATTACTTTTAGCAAAGCCATTATAAGCTTAGCAAAGTCTCCGCTGGTTTCACTTTTCAAGTCCTTCTCAAGATCTCTCTTATACACTGAAAAATAGTTGACAACAATAGGACAACTGTTAGCGTCTGCTAACCATAAAGTTGTGTTAATATAATATTTATGCACAGCATGTCATTATTGGCGTGGTAAAGTAGGCTACGTACATCCACTGTAGACCTCGCTGATATCTTTAAGTTGCTGGCCGGATCGCGTACATAGAATCTCCAACAGAGTTTCTTCATCAGTGCCTAATCCCTGTAAGTACATTGCACATGTAAACAAACATACAACGCTTCCTTCTAACGGCACAAACATGATGGAAACAATAAACAGGACACTGAAACAGTCTTCGCAAGGCTACAAACCCTCAAAACAAATAGTGGTAGACAAACACCTCAAAGGCCTGTCATAGATACAGTAGATACGGCCAGATTGCGCAGATTGGACTTTATCACCCCTGCACACACAAATCACACATACCTCCATGGCCTGTCGAAGGCGAGAAGCTTCATATTGATGTGGGGCCATAAGCAGTGCCATTAGTAGACTCTCCAGCTCTCCAGTCAACACCTTCTTCATAGCAGGAACCAGGTCCTGCAACAGTTAACAAGTTAAGATCCAACACTGGATGTTGCTTTCTAAAGTACAGAGAGGCTTAATATAGTACACATACTGTAAAGTAAAGAGATATCTTCAGTTACAGCATGTATTCATCAGTGCTGCCATAAGAATATAAGTCAGTTAAGTTTAAAATGTATAATTATTTAAAATGCTTGGCACCCGGTCAGTCAGACAAACTATCAGTTATTATCTTACCTCACGGCAATGCATCTGGTCAAACAGCTAATGTTTGAACTACCCCTATGTCTTTCAACTATTGTCTTTAATACAAACTTGTAAGTGCCTTCAAAGCTGCTTAGGATAACTTGGCAAATTAGTGGCATAGTGACACTATGTTTTGTAAAGATGATTATTACTTTTAGCAGACCTTTAATACACATTTTTGTGTTTCAGAAATCACTTACTATGTGTAGTTTTGTCCATGTGGGGCAGAGAACAGCAACTATGTTTACATCAAAATCAAAGGGGACTTATTATTTACAGCTTTAAGTCAATGTTAAATAGGACTGCTATTAAGAAATAAGGGTATACATATTGTTTTGCCATTTGTCAAAAGCCCAAGAGGTTAAAAAACAAAAAACATAGCCCTTTAGCCTAGCCTGAAGCTTACATTGCTTAACGCCTTCTGTAATCAAAGGTGTGTCCATGTATTCAAATGGTTGTATAATATTTGATCAGCATTTATATTTTATAAGCAGATAGTGTTCACGTTCAATATGTGACATAATCAAACATCACACTAAAAGCATGTCATTGTTCTACTCAGGATAGTACTCATTATATTCTAAAACATAAGATAAATATAAAAAGACTTCTCCAAGTTATCAACAATGAATGTCATTAGTCGTGTACCTTCTCTGTATTTATCTTGTAGGCCTCGGCGATGAGCTGTCTCTGAGCATTGTTCCGATTGGTCAGTATCCTGACCAGTGTCGCCACATCTGGGGAAGAGGTTTAAAAGACAGGCCTCAGCCATGTGACAATCAACGCTTGCTTATGAAACAGAAGCTGCTGAATGGTTTTATGTGCTGTTGAGACTACTAACTGAAATACCTTTGTTCTCCAGGGCAGTCTGGATTTCAGAAGCATCTTTTTCAGGTTTGAAACTAGGAAAGGCACGCACTGTGCCCAGGGTACCCCAGGACAAGTCCTATTGAGACAAAATAATGTCAATGTTACTGAAGATAGACTATAGACACTGGGCGTCTGAAGATAAAATACCTATGGTTTTCAATCATTTTGCATTTACAGAATGCCAAACAGCTCAAACACTATTTACTGAACAGTTGTGTGCAGGGTGAGGGTTTAAGGCCAGCTGATTATTTTACTAGTGAAAACTATACATCTCACAGGTCACATTTCTTAAAAACATTCACTTATGAACAACTGACATACATTCAAATAAAAGAAAACATTAAGACGTACATTCATAGCAAACTGGCGATAAGCAGAAACCATATATTTAGACAGAAGGAGAAAAGCATGATATATAGTAGACTAGTATTTCATATCACCAAATACCAGCCAAATATCAGAAGAATATTTGGACTGAATGTCTTGTTTGCGCCCTTACACTGTATTCTTGATCCAGCTAACAGTCTCATAAAGGAATCCTGGTGCCCCAGCTAAGACCAGCTATTATGGTATGCAGTGGAATGTGTGGAATGCCGATAGAGACAATAAGATATCACCTAGGTTCTTGAACAGGGCGATCTCATCGTGGATACTGGAATTAGTTCTATGAGGGCTTTATACTTACACACTCCCTGTAGTAGTCTGGGTCCATGGCTAGCTCCAAGAAAACATGTGGGCACAGGCAGATTACAGAACTGCTAATAAATGTAGAATGCACAGTATGGAATTAAACCATGTATGGACATACAGAACAGGATAATGTCACTGTTTTATTTTTATTTTTAACACTTACTGAATAGACCTCTACAAATAACATCAATCACTGACAGGTATTACACTAGCAGTTTACATATACTGTACAGTATAAAGGTGTGGCCACATAACAAAAACTACATTTAACATTGATCATATATTAAACATACATTTCAAAGTTAACATGCTTTCAAAAAAGTGCAACATCATTTCAAAATGTTACCAGAATTATGGATATCCCTACCTTCAGGTGAGGTCTGTACGTAAAACCCTGAGGGAGTTACACAAAGCAGTTCTTAACAGCCTCTAATCAGCCTGTTATCTTTGCCCCACCCTCATGACAAAATAACCTGTTAGAGGACACTCATAATGATAGACAAACATTTGACCAATGAGGGCATAGTCTCTTCACAATTCTGCCCTTTCGACTGGTTCTTAGGATTGCTAGTACTGGCATTCCAGGAAGTGGAGAAATCCGGCCTGTCAGGTTATTTCACAAATGACTCTCAGTCAGAAATTAATATACAATTCATGTTAAACCAATGAAAAACCATTGTATGGTTGAATTACTAGTCTCAATGGCAAGGTACCAATGTGTTACATGGACATTGTTACCACAGGCCTTATGAACTTAAGGCATTATTAAGCTATGGAGTTTTATAGAGCCCACATTTGTAAATGCCCTGTGATAAGATCTGATATCCAAGAAGTAACTCTGATCCACTTGTTTAAAAAGGTCAGGAAGTCATTAATAGAAATGTAACAAAAAGTAACACAAAGGAACATTTCTGTCACACAGTATTCCACAATGTCTTAACTATTATTGGACAGATCACGTGAGCCTCTCTCCTTGTAGTATAAGCTGAACGATTTTATCTCTGCCAAATTCCTGCAGCACTCAGTGTAGTGACCAGAAATATGGGTCACTGTGTTTATAACAAACAGAACATACAAAAAAATGTTGTGGCTTTGGCATTTTTGTTCATCTGATATATGTTAAAATATACAGGGACACAATTCAAGTCTGGAATTACTCTTTTAGTGATAACCACTAAACCAGCAATATAGAAAGGCAGACTGTTCTAGTCTGCCTAAATATTATACATATAATACACATAATATTGAAGTAGGTAAATGCATTTCTATCATGCAGCAAACCTAGTCAAACAAAATATATTATTTAGTATTGTGGCTATTTATTGGCTAAATTTAAGAGTATGGATGTTAAGGAATTATTTTACATAAAAAATCATGACATGGAATGTTTGGTTTGACATTTTAGCCTTTGGAGCCTTGACAGTGGATATTCAGTCAAAATTATTATTGGATTTTAGTCAGGACTATCACTATGGTTGGGGAAAAAAAACAGTCGAGGGCAAAATATACTTTTTATTAAATATTTTTAAACCACTCCCTGTTATTTTTACATTTAAAAAAAGTTCAGTAGCAAATATTAACATACAGGCCAAATAAGTAAAAATGCATTTCACAACACATTTGATACTAATGAAAATATCTTAAATAGAAACACCTTTGAAGAAAACCGCCACAGGGAAAAGCTGTGTAGCATCCATCACGTGTACAGTGCAATCCGGTTTACTGCAGAGAAAAATCAACAGTCCGCCAATTCAGAAAATTACATAAAGCAAGGCTATTCAACTCCGGTCCTAGAGGGCCGCACCCTGCATGTTTTAGTCCTCTCCGTGCTCCAGCACTAAAAGACTCGTTCATTAGAATCAGGTGTGTTGGAGCAGGGAGAAATCTAAAACATGGTGTGTGCGTCCTTCCAGGATCGGAGTTGAATTACCCTGACATAAAAGCATAGATTGCACACAACATACATCTGTAACACACTATCAATTGTTTTGGCTTCATTCACCCAGCTATCTTAAATATACTGTGCGTCACATACACTTTTCACACTAGCATACCAAATGTTGTTGTGACCCAGTAAGAAAGCAAATCTCTACTTGTAAACATAAACCTACAGGGGCGGTAAACCATAACATTTACCTGACAATTGCTTTGGCTTCATTCATTAAGATATCTTAAATATACTGCTTGTCACATACAATGCTCACTTTAGCACAGAAAAGGATGGTGACTCAGGAATTTAAACAAATCTCTACTTGTAAACATAAACCTACAGCTGCGTTAACCATAACATTTGCCTCATCACTGAAATACAATTTCCTTATTTTTTTGCATATCCAAATTATTCTAAATCTAAGGCTATGCCTATAAATGTATGTAGTGTTACTGGTACTGCTGCACAGAAACTAATAATGACAAAATTATAAACTTTTTGTTGCCATTTGTGATTTGTTGATACAAGGGTCACTGTACTGGACAGTAAAATGGTGGGAAATATACTGGCTCACAGGCAGTTATGTGCTTCAGATAGACACAGAGAAAGACATAAGATTAGTAGACATTTCTCTGTCTCGCCAACATGGAAAAAATTACAAAGAGTGATTTCTACAACTACAGCAAACAAAAGATATTTAAACAAAAACATACACAGCGCAGTTGCATCTCGCAACTAGATGGGACTGCCAATAAAGCATGTTGAATACAGTAATTGAATTAAGTCTTGAAACTATCAAATTTAATTTTCAAACTGACTTAAGGTCAGTCAGAGATGTACAGTATTTTATAATTTTTTTAAAAAACTGGCATATATGATAAGCTTGTATTCAGTGTCAGGCCTGAATAGGCATTCACATAATTTAAACTCTTAACATTCCAGCGAAAACTGAGTATCCACTTAATAAATTCGTACTTGTAACAGTATTTAATGGTATATGCCATTTGTTGAAAGAAGGCTACAAGATATATAAACACCTGAATGTACTGTACAAAACAAAGTTAAACCTGAAGCTGTTCTTAATTTCCTCCTTAGAAAGTCCCATTCATTTAGGAAATAAAGGCACGGACTGCACACCATGTTTGCTTTCCTGCAGTGCTTTCATATACAGTAGTCCAAAAAGTCCAGTCTTGAGACCTGTTCTTCAGAAGTCAGTTTGTGTTTCCCTCATGACATCCATGGTGTTGCGTGTTTGACAGTTGCTGTACGGGTATATACAAGGAGTATTTAAAAAATTACCTGGGATTATATGACAGCGTTTGTTTGTTGCTGGAATTGTGAATTGTCAGTGGTCAGGGTAATGAAAGGAAAGGTTGACAAAACGTTGAGGCAATGTTTGACGGTGGAATGTGAAGGAATAAGTTAAGGCATTATTGCGGCTGTTGGACTACAGCAGTTCCAGTTCCCATTGTTGGCTGGGCCTCTCCTCGTTCTCAGGCATTATCACTACATGGTCCTTGTCATAGGATTTGCCACCTGGCGGTAGGGAATACAAATGTCACAAGGTTCACAACGTTAATCATCATGCTAGCCTAATGCTACTATAAATCATGCTAGCCTAATGCTGCTATAAATCACCAGAAAACAAGAATTCAAAAAAATCAATCAAGAACACTGCTTAGCCTTTATCCCCCTCACCCAGAAAAGTGGTGACCAATGTTTCTTGTATACCAATGTACTTCTACGGAGAGCTCCGATAATTACTGTCCGATTAGCCAAGGATCACAGACCTGTTACCAATCTTGTGTGGCTGAACTTCATTTGTCCAAGAAGTTCAGACGCCGTTCACGCCGGTCAGTCAATTTCATTATCTAAATGAACCAGATTAGTTGCTCCACCAACTAAAGGCCAATGGCTTTTGAGCATCAAGAGACACCATAGTTTTAGAACTGAGGTTTTTTTTAAATAGAGCAACCCCCACTGGCAAAGTCTGATGCCCCAAGGAACACGGTTCTACTTCTTGAGCATAAAGCCATAAACATGCCGTGAATATCTGCTAATTCTTTATCTCATTTGTCAATTTCTCTTACTTAAAACCCTATTAAAAGTGGGTTTCTTGTGTTCCCGAAAGTCCAGCTAAAAGCCATCCTACCTTTGACATCCAGAACCATGCCAGGGAAAGCGTGGCTGCTGATGGAGCCGCTCATTTGGGCTGTCCAGTTCTGGATGGGCTGCCGGGTCTCTGACCACAACACCACCTTGGCAGCGGGTTCTACGCTGCCCACCACCTGGAGGCTCAAGGTTCGAGACATCTACGGTGCAACAGTAGACAGACAGTGGACTGTGAGGAGATATTCCTCTGAATATGACATAGCTTACAGTTGCTGACCCCACCTTTACTACATATTTTTAGTTTAATGTATTGAAAAACTCAAAGATAATTAATCAAAGAGAATTATTTGATAGTACCGCAGTCTGAATAAATATTTAAAGCACATTGGACAAAGTGTTTTGGGTTTTTATTTTATATTTTTAGTTTTCGTATTTTCGCTCAATAGTAGAAATTATCATTTGGTTATCTCAAATTTGAAGACACAATTTAACAACTTTTAACATTGTTTAAAATTAAATGCAGGACATTTTGATTGGGAGTTGAGAGACCATCTTGTTTTGACTTTGGACAAAAATGTTTGACGAATATATCCACTCACCTTGTTTTTAATAAGTCCATCTTGATAGAACCAGATGTCAGTCATCGGCTCCACCTGCGCAGTCACTACCACACGTCCTGTTTTCATCTCTTCGATTCCGCCCTGGACGGACATGAAATGACCTCGCTCTTTGTTCTTTATGCGGAAAAACCGACGCTTCTGTACAAAAGACATGCAAGGTGTACACGTGAGACCCCAAAAACAATTAGTGCTGTACCAAACGATTATTTTTTGGTCGATTAATCTATCGATTATTTTTTCGACTAATCGATTATCCTTTTGATTAATCGGATAACTACATTAT
>JAODTR010005767.1:0-11182 GCA_025399935.1 Amblyopsis rosae
TATATTATATACATATTATATACATATTATACCAGTAATAATGTTTGTTAATGATCATATTACAGGCTATGACTTTTCAGTCAGTTTCTATTTTAACCTACTGTATACTGTGGCCAATGGGGCTGCTTACATTGATGTACATCACACCTATTGCACACGATTATAAAAAAAGAACTGCAAAAGGAAACACTTTTATGAATGAGGAGAAGGCTTTGTGTGATATAAATGAATCAGTGGCAAACATGTCAAAATAGATATGAAAATTCATAAAAAGTTATTTAACGCAGTTATTAGTAATGAGACAAGATTCACACTGTAACAACTTCACTGAAATAATTATCAATGGCATTTAAATGTGGAATTAGGGTCTCAAATAATTATAATTAATATATCTTGACACATCTGTTTGGGCACAATTGCCCTGAAACATTATTCATCATCAATATAAAATCTTTACATGTTTTCTGTCACACTTACTGTACTGTCCACATTTAGGAGACATTACTGAAACATCAACCAATCACAATTTAGAATGATCTTACCTCTTGTTTGTTTCAACACCTGATAATTGGGTGGCAGGAGCAACCAGGTCACACGTAGAGAGAGAGAGAGAGAGAGAGAGAGAGAGAGAGAGAGAGGGACAGGGAGAGGGTGAGAGAGAGAGAGAGAGAGAGAGAGAGAGAGATATGCTTGCATGTGCGTTTCGCTGTGCGTTTCGTACCTCAGTGCTTGACCTGTTTTTTCACAGAACACCTGACACGCCACAGCGTCCGCTGATTAAATGTACCACGCTGTCACCTTATTGGCACAATACAGTCATTCCCCAATGATTCATGCAGACAGCAGAAAAAGCACAGCTGCACAGGAAGGCACCTGAAGACATTTGGCGCTGGCCTACTTTCTAAAAGTGCTGGCAGGAATGTCTCCATTAGATAGGTGACATGCAAGATTGATATGCAGCCTGATACTTCTCGTCGGAAACCAGCAATATTGGGCCTATACTCTAGACAGGGCATGCCATAGCTTTAGTATGCCCCTTGCACCCCCATCAAGAAGTAAGGGCAAGGAAAAATCTCCATCAGTGACCCAGTTATGTGAGGTCCATGTGACAGGTGTCACATCCTGCAGGTACAGAGAGTATTCGCACATCCATCAGACCCAGGCTGCCGCAGACGGACCATTTTTCAACCAATTCTCAACTCTCCAGTTGCATTCTGGGAGTTTTAACATATTCAATTATTAAGAAATTTTTTTTTTTTTTTAATCAATAAACGAATAACGTAAGCGAGCAAAAATGATGAATATAAACACATTTGAATGCTGAATTTACAATTGGGTCAGTAGCAGATGCTTTTATCTAAAACCCAATTACATATTAAAAGGAAGGAGCCATCAGGGACTCAAACATGCTTGTAGGGGTGCCAGGGCTGAAAGCATCCTGCCCCCCATCACTTCATGTTGTTTTCCTCCCCTCCTTCTGCTAAGGTACTTGGAGAAGAACTGGCTGAATTCTGCTTGTGTTTCCAGTGATGTCTTGGAACAGAGCACGCACACACACACGCACACACGCACACACACGCACACACACGCACACAGTCACACACACAAACTCAAAATCCAGTCATTGCCTTATCAAATCGTTCAACATAAAGAACGTGGAACGTTTATATTAGCTGCTTCTTTGATTGTGAGGAAGAATGTGTAGTCTTTGAGTTTGTTACTCATTCACAAATGGCAGATTTAGGGCATCTGCAACACATTACAAGATGTTTTAATTAACATCTTGCAGTGCTACACACCTAATAAACAACCACTGCTTGGGCCTTGTTTCATACCATCTGACAAGCAGTAAATGTAATATAGCGTGTTGTGTTGTGTTGTGTTGTGTTGTGTTGTGTTGGGTATTACCTGTCCAGCTATGCAGTGCATCTACAGAGACAGTGATAAGTAAGGCAAACTAAATTGTGCGAGATAAGAGTGGCCTCTTTCTTTGAACTGCTACCATATGGGCGACAGCTTTACTTCCCTTTATTCACCAAAACAGGCCAATTCATTTGTTCCGCTAGCTGTTACGTTTTCAAACTGGTAAGGTGTAGTATGTATTAATATGTTGTTTGTTTCTGTTCTCTGATGCCTTGTGATCTATCTATCTATCTATCTATCACATTGTTATTGGCAACATATAGTATCTATCATATCCGATGGGACAGCTGATATCACACATACTGTAAGCATGTGTGATATCAGCTGTACATATGGACACATGACAGCCAGGTGTTAGACCTAAAACCTCACTCTGTCTACCATAAGCAACAAACACAACTGTTAGGGGACAACCAACAGAGAGAAGAGAAGGCATCTAACGGACAAGCTGTTAAACACAGCAAAGTCAGCAGATAGACATCAGAAGTTTATCAGAGCAGGGCACAGAGAAACATGAATGCTAATGTTGTGTGCGTGCGTGTGTGCGTGCATGTGTGTTCTAAGTGCATGACAGAGAAAAGCCACAGAATGGTATTTTTTATACACCGTGTGTGTGCGCGTGTGTGTGCGTGTGTGTGTTTTAATCACTCTCACATCTTAAATTGGTATCTCCATGGCCGACCACCCCCATAACCCCTTTTGCTAATTGGCTGGTTAAATATGAATATGGTGATCAGGGCCGCCTCTCCTTAACAGGGACTACACTTCTCTTCTCCAGGGACAGTTGACTCTAATGAACTGAATAAACACAGAGCCAGCCTGCCCCCCCCGCCATCCCCCAGTCGACTGGCTGTCTGGCCAGTCAAACAGAACAGAACCACAGGGCATATTTATTACTGCTAGCCAAACGAGTCATTCCACAGAAAGATAGGTAGGGAGTAGTATGCTGTGTGTGGATGTGCTGAGGAGATACTTTAGAGCTAAACTGCGCTTTGTTAACTTTTGCTCCCTATTGTGCACTGCTAGGCACCTTCCTTGTGATTTACTGTTATATATATATATATATATATATATATGCTTTCCCGTAATAAAGATTTTAAAATAAGTACATACTGTTACAATTTTTGGCACTGATTATTTAGACCTCGGAGCCAAGTTGCTTGCTCTTTTTGGCAAGGCAATACATATCAAGATGACAACAGCCTTTGAGTGTATTCACTGAACACCACTGAAAATATCAACACAAATATCAGGCCTCCTTATTTGTAGCACTTTAAATTCTGCTTTGGAAACCGTGTGTGTCCGTGTAATCACATTACTTTTCCCAGTATAGATGACCACCAAATGTTTCTGCAGTACGAATATAGTCACTGGTCTGACCAATTGTATGTTTTCACAGAATATGCAGAACAAATATGCCACAATTAATTCACTATAAAAACACAGATCCTCTGATGAAGCTGTATGCTTTGAAAAATTGAGTTTACATACTATTGTATCTATTAAATATGTTTTTACATTGAGGATATACTAATAGCTTAAGTTCTCGCAAAATTAACACTCTCTTCAGTAGAATAAATTATACCAGTAGAGATGGATCAATTTTGTAGACACATTAGAAGTATATTTTATACTTTAAATCATTGGCGGGTGAAACAACTGTGTTGCTTGTCACCATGAACAAGAAGTAAATGACAAACGTCAGTGCCAATCTTAAATCGAATGTACTCATATTTCAGTTGAACTGCTTCCTGCTGAGATTGCACTGCGAGTGGAAGAAGCAAATCTGCGAAAAAAAACTTTTTGAAATATTATACTGAGCTCTGTGTATATGCATGTGCACATAGGCCTACTATATGTGTCCACCTGTCAATGTCTTTGAGTCACCTTTGTCAGCTATCAAGAGTGCTGATAACAGTGTGGTAGATACCGGCACACTGAATGAATGGTAACATGCTGTGTTGTTGCTTTTCTATTTCTGAACAACAATAAAATCAAGTTGTGCCTCATTGTCCAGGTCAAGCCTTCCTTGTATTGTATATGAAGTATGTAAATAACTATTTTATTACGCTAAAGTTGTAGAGCGCATTGATAATCAGTGCTGTGTCTGCTTAAATAAAGTTCCGGTTGTTCCATTAAAAAGAGTACTTCTCTGCGTGTTATTAAGTAGTTGTGTTAATCACGGCCACCGACACAACATGTATAAAGCTATCAAGGCTTGACCTATGATGAGACAAGGCTTGGTAATGAAGTTGTCATGTTTGTTTTTTCACTGTGAAACCGTTAACCTCAAGAAATGCCTCTATAGCAATATGAACCACTGGCTATATCTTGATTCAGGACAATGTTGTGTGTTGTATTCCATATATCTACTATATATAACAGCTCTCTTGTCTTTAAATGTCTCGCTCTGCAGTTCAGAGCTAGTGGAAGTGGTTCCATTCACCGCAATATTTCAGTAAGAAACAACCTTGACAATTTGTCATGTATTAGATGCATTTATTCAAATCTATAGTGAGTACAAATCACTGCTCAAGGATACTTACAGGTGAGACTGTAGGGGATTAAACCCATGGCAATTTAGCTGCAAGTCAACCAGCCGCCCTTTGACTTTGTGGAAAGACAAACCAACTTCTACTACTGTAATGGTTCATTGCATGATGTGGGTTTGGATTTACTGTATCCCTGTGGTTGAAACTGGCATTACAAACATGTTGATATTTTGATTGATTGAGCCTCTACTAAGGTGCTCCTGGGATGCTATGATTTCCTTCATTTCAACATAACCCAATGACACGTTTCAAGATGTAGAAGGGACCGGAAACATTCATATCTGAAAGAAGTTAAGCCACTTACCATATAACTTGACATTTGTATTTTATATTGTAATGACAGCTATTGTGCTGCTGACAGTATCAGCAAGCCTATTTTGCAACCTGCTGCTCTTATGAATACATACAATGTTATTACAGCATGCCATTTCTTTCTAAGAAATACAATCACTGCCAATCTTTACTCAATAACTCAACGTTTCACAATGCACATCAACATTATGGCATGACGGCCACAATGTTAACTAGTGTGATGTATTTATGTTGAAGGTAAATGGAGAGGCATTTCATCAAGGCCACCGTAGAAAACCCGAAGTTATAGAACTACATTTTTCACCCAGTACTATATCAGCGAACTGGTTTGATGAATAAACAATTCAACACAATAATCATTGAACATCATCATCAGTCATTTATCACATCATAATCAATAGAAATACTCAAATTTCACACACCCCTTCAATAAATAAAAGAACCAAACATTTAACCAGCAGTTACTCCAATTATTATAACCGTAGGTAAAAATGTCAAACGTTTGAATGCACATATGATCTGTTCCATATATCACACATTATAGCTGAAAATGAGCAGGAGTTAAAACAAGAACGCAGAAGAGAAGAGGTGGCTTTGTAGGAGACCTGGGTCTGAACTAACAAAACCAAAAACTATAAGAATTTAAGCTAGATGTCTGACAATGAATGCAAATGTAAATCACACTATCCCAAAAATGTAGGCATTAAAATATCGCATGTCATACGTGCTATAGAGCACATTCATATTTACTGGCCTTTGCCCTCCAGTGTGATGTGTTATTGCAGGCAGGGAGACTAATGCGGTGTGTGAGGACTCTACGTCAACATCTTGCTCATGATGAAGCTTCTGCATCCACCAGTGATCTATTCCTGGAGCACAACAGGCTCTGTTCTGGGCACACACACACGCACTCGCACACACACATGCATGCACACACACACACACACACACACACGCCCACAAGCACAGATGCACACAAACTATTCCTGGACATCTAGCCAGACAGAGGAGTGGGTCATGTCTAGGTAGCACCCAAAGCACAGGTGGCACTGCAGGTTGTGTGTGTGTGTGTGTGTGGTGTGTGGTGTATGTGTGTGTGTGTGTGTGTGTGTGGGGGGGGGAGATGTAGCGAGGGTTTTTTTTGTAAGTCATGCGTGGCACTATGGTTTACAGTACAGCCAGGGGGTTACTTTGCCCTAGATAGCAGAGGTTTGCGTAGTATCTTGTATAGCTCTGTAAAAAGTAAAAATGGAGCACAGAGTCCTCAGATAAAACTCGTTAAAGTTTTAATGAAGACTAAAAGAACCTTTAAACACTAATGAGCAATGAGATAATTTTATTGTGAAACCTAATGTAATATCTCGGCAAGACACGTATGTCCTTCTTTGATTCTGTAATCCTATGTGAGAACGCCCACTTTTATCCTGTAGAAGCGAAAAAATTATTTTGGACATTACTCCATCAAGTTAGACATTCCATTATAGTTGGCCATGGCATTGATCACTTCTAACATGCACTTGATTTGCTATCTGGCTGTTGAAGTAGTGGGACAGATAACTGTAACAATGTTAAATGTTTGGATATTACACTTTCATTGAGGTTTCATATAGAATATGGCATTTTGGCATGAAGCCCAACAAAGGATAAAGCTAATAAAGATTTCTAACACCATAAACACCATAACCCTATATGCCCTCACTCTTTGTCCTGCAATATGATGTGTGGAGTAATGTGGAAGTGTTTGCTTAAACTGCAACATTTCGGTTGCTGATATTTGTAGGAAGACTGGTGACCAGCAACTCTGCAATTTTTGGAGTCATAAAGCAAATGACTTTTTAATATTTTATTGAGGGTGTCCAGTAATGGTTTTGTTCATAAATATGTAGTCAAGCGGGGGTGGATGAAAGGAGTGATGGAGGGCTAAATTGCATTTTATTTGACGCTTGCTTTTGACTCAGTGTTGCTGTTGAGGAGCAGCGCTGAGTCAGCGCAGACACTGGTTGCTATTAAGCTGTATGGTTATGGTTCAGGGACTCACATGCAGTCAGAGCTGTGGTAAATCAGACTGCCACGCCATTACCATGATACTGAACATAACCGAGGCAGCAACACATTAACAGATTTAACAGGGCCCTGTAAGAGACATAATCCCAATGTGAAACATATGGGAATCCCTATGAGATTAGTGCGGTATGACACATAAAGTACATTTATGTGACATAAGTGTTAATCACTCTATGAGGAGCTGTGGCAGGAAATACAACATTACGGGATGCATGACATTTATGTAGCTGCAGGATGGAGGTCCTGTTTGACTTTACTTTATATGGCACTTTTCTGATGTAGTCCCTGTAAATTTACACTACAGACAGTACAAAACAAAAGAAAAACATAAGACAAAATGCCTTTCAAGGCACTGTCTTTTAAATCTCGACACAGATGAAAGACAAATAACTTCCCAACCTACAGAAAAGGTCTTTACAAAATTGAAATGCGCCTCAATACATTATGTAATAAAGATGCCCTTTAAATAATTACAATCAAATGTCAGCCATGCTATTTCCCTGTTGTTGTGTTTTTTAAATCACATAAAACTGTGTCCCATGAAATTGCAAAGACCCGGTGTGACAGCAAACAAGTGAAGTACAAACCGTGCACATTCTTATACTGTACTTCAGAGTGAGAAACCAAGATCCCTTTCTCTTTCGGATTTCATTCTCTCCTGCCACACTGGCCTGAATTATTTATAGAAATATACAGTATGGAATCAAACAACCTGGACATGATGGCCTGAAGAAGACAGTATAATGGAGGGAAACAAAAGGGGGAGAGGAGAAGAGAAGGAGAGAAGGAGAGAAGGAGAGGAGAGAAGCACATCGAAGATAAGGTTAACAGATTGTCAGATAATCGTCCTCCTGGGAACCCAGAGACACTCCAGGCTTAAATCTCTAATGCCACTGTAATGCCAGCCAAGGCATCTTGGCGTATCATAGGTTTTCAAGGTAGCTTAGAAACGTATTGGAGCTTTAAGTGTGCGCACTGACTGCAATGGCTTTAATGCTGTGAACCAGCTCTTCAAGACACTTGCTATACATGAGTCTATATGTAGAGGAATCCATTAAAGGAGTGAAGAGATAAAGAGATATAATATACAGAAGAGATAAGTCAAGGATGAAAGCATGGGATAACAGGAGATACTGGTGTAGCCTGGAATAAGAGTGCTTAACAAGCCTTGCTGGTGGCACTAACTAAGGTTACAGTATACCTGTCCTGTAAATCGCTTAGTTAAGTTAAGAGAAAAACTGCCCACTTTTCTACAGTGTTTTTTCATGGTGTAATTTACAGAAATATTAGGATGTATCACACATGATGGGATTTATACAGCATCTATCAGAGAAAAAGCTGTAGGGTGATTCTGTCCAACCATGGGCATAGTATTGTTTTCATATTTCCCCTACAGACTGCGGGTCAGTCAGTATAGCAATAGGTGGAGAAATGGTGTAAATCATTAATGTTCTGTAAGAAGGAAATATACAACAGCAGCCTTACAGTAGAGAGAGCACTCAGCGGATAAAGAAAAAAGCAATAGATAAATAAAGGAAGTGTCCAAGAGAATCTGGCAGCCACTTGCGTCAAGACAATGTGGCCGTGTCACCAGACAAGTAATCACATTATTTCTGTAAATGATACATTTTTTATTGTAAATAATTTATTCATGCAATGGGCTGCTTGTTTCTTTCTAAAAACTGTCTGGAATGATCTATGGCCTCTGGTTTCACTCCTGCAGTTATTTATTCATTCTTTCTTTCTCTCTGTCTCTCTCTGTCTCTGTCTCTCTCTCTCTCTCTCTCTCTCTCTCTCTCTCTCTCTCTCTCTCTCTCTCTCTTTCATCCTTTGACTCTCTCTTTCCCTCTCTCTTTCGAGTGTCTCAATTATAGTAGCCTGGTACCTTAAACATGAACTGTGCAGCACAGGGGATGTGTACATTGTACCAGAGATAGTGTGACCAGGGACTGTATTAGCATAAGTCACACCATACACCTGGGTATATTATTATTATAAAACAGATTCAATCCAAGGCCTGAATTAATGTCTCCAGGATAGATTGTTCGACAAAATATAACAAATGGAATTTGACTAACTGAAAGGCATACCCATTTTTCACTCCAGCCAATACTCAATTATAGCTCTCAAACAGAATAACATGGTTAATGTTACATTTGTCTCAGACTTAAGATGAAAGAAGAATAATGATAATTCACCCTATTCTTCCCCACTGAACTCTCATAGACTCACAATGGTCTTTACCCCTCCACCAAACAATTAATGTGGACAATTGTTGACCTCGTGAGACCATCCTGATTATATGAGCTTCAATTTCATTTCAAGAATAAGTCTGGAACTCCTTTGAAGAGTTTGTCTTTAATACAATTCAAGCAAGCTTCCTTACATTTGATTGGACTACCGACCTGTACCTTACCCAATCTGTACTGTATGTACTGTATGTTTAAAATGAGCCAGAGTCGTGTCATCATATTGGGAAAACATTCAGCTAGCCACTGGTAGTTTTCTAAATGGGTGACAAACACCTACAGTATGCATTCAATGCTGATTCTTGAGGCTAAATGAAAGTGAAGCTCACAAGCTCAGGATGGTCTTGTGAGGCTAGACAACTGTGATGTTTCTAACATCAACAGAAAAGCTGTGGCTTTAATGTGTTGCTCTAAGGGCACTATAAAACCATGGCACTCTTGTATCAAATCATTTAGGTTAAATATATTCTAACTAAAAAACTGCATTAACTGTTAAAGAAATGTAATGTTTTGGTGATTTAAGATAAAGGTCTTATCTTGATTGCATCTCAGTGGGGTAGTGGCCATTAGGACCGTTTAATTAGAAAGGATTAATATCAGCTTTAAATGTCCATAATGTTTGTTTATTACAGTATATGAGCGATATTACATAATTAATTTGTTTATGTTATTCACCCACAAATTAATAACATAATTTGTGTGAATACACATTTCTACTTTCTAATCTAGTTGAAATATAACATACCATAGGCATAAATAAATGTAATTAATTTCTCAGCCTTACAATACTCACTTTGACGTGTGACCTTGTTTAACTAATAAAACAACTACAAAGTCAGAATGGGAAACTTACATAAGCCAGTCTGTGTTCTGTTTCATCAAACAGCAGGTAAATAAAAAGATCAATATGCTATTTCTGCTTACTTATGTCTTCATTTGTTCATCTGACAAGATGACAGTCTTTTCTCAATCTTTCCTTAATCAGGAATTAACATCAAGGCTGCAAGCTCTTTTGTCAATAGATCTTACTGAGGATCAATACAAATGATAGTAATGTTCACTGTACAGGACAGAACTGTCAGACACGCTCAAGGCATTCGTCATAAGTGGATTGTGTGAAAAATGCTATTATTATATGTTTTCAGTTTTTATTTCACAGTTACAGTTAAAAGGTTTATATTGATTGGTGTGAAGCCCATTCAGCCCAAAGCTGTATTGACACAGCCATTATCTCCTCATTACATAAAATCAATTTTAAATGGAGACTTTTGCAAACAGAATGTCTAACTACGGCAGCGCCTACAATCTAGCCTGTTTACTTGTCTTGTATGCAGAGACTTTGGCTACCATGATAATACAGTGTGATAGTGTTGATACACTGGCACTGGAAGACATATTCATAATACATCAGTGAATTTAAAGACCTTTTAGTAGGTCTTTGCATGCCACATTCATTTTAATTGAGTGCTTTATTTACATCATCATAACGCAAATCCATTCTACAGTAAGGCTACAGAAGTTTGTTAAACGAGAAAATATTTTTTTATTTGTTCCTTCCTATCTCCTCTTTTTTTTCAACACACCCCTTGGGGGAAATTGTTATACTGTATTGTTAGGAGGAATAATCACACACAATAATGAAACTCAACCCGTGGTTTGGGACACATATCATAAAAGCTTTGAGGGATATCCATTGTTTCTTGTGCATGAGTCATGTGATTTAATAGCTGAATAAGGACATTAACATTTTGTTCACGCCACTCAATCGAAACAGTGTTGAATTAAAGGAGGTTGACTGGTTTAAAACAGAGAGGAACCATTTTGTGGATAGAAGTCCTCGGTCATGGATGATGCTAAAACAGTAACAGGTACAGTGTTATGGCAGCAAAATGCTGCCATTATTGGCCAACCATGTCATTCACTTGCAACACTTCTGTTAATGTGCTTACTGGAGTTGTTTGTACCTGGAATAGTTTGTGCCTGTACCTAGGACCGAGTCCGGGCATCCGGGGTTTCGCTTTTGCCGGCTTTGAGGGACTGAAGCTTAATAGATTTTAACCATTTCTCCATTCTTTATGTTTA
>JAODTR010005768.1:0-11182 GCA_025399935.1 Amblyopsis rosae
CGAACAAGACCCCGAGGTACTTAAACTCCTTCACTTGGGGTAAGGACTCATTCCCTACCCGGAGTAGGCACTCCATCAATTGTAACCTTCACAAATATACTGTATTTTATTTTATATGTAGCACCTCAGAACAGAAAAAAGATGGAAAGATGTTTAATACAGTCGTGCTGAAATTTAGTGTAGTCGTGCTGAAATGTTTCAAATGTGGTCAGAATGCCTGTTTGGATATGTAATTCTTTAATACCGTGCTCCATTCTTTCACACAGTACATTCTAAGCAAAATATACTATACAGAATATAAAAGAGAGATAATAGAAGAGATAAAATATCCCATCTATGACGCGAAGCGAGAATAGAGAAGTCGTTACTGGTTTACGACATACAAGACCATACACACTGACTAACTTGAATGTGTTGCTGCTCTACAGAACTCTAAATACTGTTCGACATCACACAGAGGCACACACTTCTTCCTGAACTAAAAAATATACAACCTCACTTAGAGTAATCCTTGGGGTTTGTTGTCTGCCTGTTTCACCAAGGAATATTTCAAATTCCAGTTGAATAAGGGCTCATGGCTTAGGGTAATGTCTTCTATTATTACTATTTTATTTGCTAAAAGGAAATAACTAAAAATGGCAGAGTTATAAATAATGAATTGGAGCACATACCTATGTATGAGTACGGCATTGCGGGCTGTACTATCGAATGGTGCTTTTATCAGAAGTACAGCAATCACTCTCAAATATTAAATTCAGCTAGAATTGAAATGTAAAAGTTTGAGATTGAATGTGTGATTGTGCGCATGTTGTATCACCCCTCCAGAGGACTGGAGTGCCTTTAAAGTATTCCAGAATGTACCGTATATGGTTTTCAATAACTCCATCTGCCTCTTGGGATTTTCAATATTTCATACCCCTGTTAGTTTATTGGTTTGAAAGAAAAATTTCCGGAACAGATATTTTTGCAGCGGCATCTCTTTTAACTTTATCTAAAGGTGTGGATTTTTCCATTATACGGTATTTGCTTTGTTTCAAAAATACAGTAATGGCTAATCAGGATTCTTAACAACAAGATTCAGTGGTCCATTGCAATGTTTTATTAAAGATTATTTTCAGAAGATTTTCTTTCTAATATCTAGATCTAATATTACTTCTCATATTGTGGAGTGCAAAGCCAAGATAATGCCACACCCTGTCACTGTGACTTTAGATGGTAGATAGCAGGCCTAGTAGAAAACAACACGTTTTCCCAGCTGCCAGCCTAGCTGTTAGGACGAGTAATGTGTGCCTATCCTCTCCTGATACACTGCCTTTACTGTGTGTGACCAGCTTCCATAAATCTGGCCCAGAAAGGGTGTATGTGTGTGTGCTAGTGCGTGTGTGTGTGTGTGTGTGTGTGTGTGTGTGTTTGTATAAGTGCATGTGTGGTTCCTTGGGGCATGCTAACTAATGCTATAGGCACATAAGTACACTGATGACAGACAGCATGCGCTGTGTGCCTGTAGCATTAGCTCAGGTAGCGTCATTCATGACCTTTAGGATAGGAGCGCCATTAGCCGGCTCGGTGGCACGGCTGTGTCAGAGAAAGCACAGCAGCATAAGTGCCTGCGGCCGTGACGCACTTCTCCCTGTCCAACTCACCTTCTTCTCTCCCCTCGTTTTTTTTTTTACTCACGTCCTCTCGCAGCTTCATGATTTTTTTTCCTTTGGTCTTTTTTGTCCAACCTACCTGCCACCGCCTGTGTTGCGGTATTTCTTGTCCACATTGCCGTGTTTACATTTTTTTTTTATCTTCCTATGGTTTTTGCTTTCTGCTCGTGTCCTGTCTTTGCCCTGTGTCGCCCTGCTTGGTTTGTATGCAGACCCGCTCTTATTCTCCAGAACATGTATGCTAATGCGCTAATCTGTGTATTACACATCAAACATGGCCACACTCTCTCAAATTGAGATTCCTAATGAGATAGATAGTGAAGATTTTAGTTGACAAAGGAAGGCACATTTATTTCTTTAATTATTTGATATTTCACAATGTGTTTCGGTTTGTTCTGCTGCAGATGTGCTCTATACACATTTGACATATTGTGCAATTTAATTATTTTTGCTCCTTTCATCCTGTATTATGCTTAAAGGTAGTCCTGGCATGTCAGGGATTGGCCTCACAACCATTCGCCTGGGAGTCGACCACTCTAACCACTACCCATTTGTCTTGTTTGTGATAGAACTATAACACTTTTCTTCAACAGATGTTTGGAGTTTTCTTTCAAGATAGTGCATCTGTGGACTGCCTTGGATTAATGGCTGCTTTCCTAGATGCTACATTTCACTGTCGTTCTACTTTACTATGTGGCACTGCACCAGAGCTTGTTTATTTTTAAAAATAGCTTTGTATTTGTGAGTCCAAAGCAATATCTAGACTTCAGTCTGATATTTATTTTCCATTTTGCTTGTGGTAGCATCTCTCTCTCTCTCTCTCTCTCTCTCTCTCTCTCTCTCTCTCTCTCTCTCACTCTCTCTTTTTCTTACTCTCTCTCTCTTTCCCTCTCTCTTTCTCTCTGTGTGTGTGTAGGCTACAATATGTTTCCTGTCTGTCCTGGATGGCTGATCCATTAATTATATAGTGAAGGTGTCTCCAATTAGCCCTATCAGTACAGAAAGGGTGACATATGTTGCCAAAACACCAAACATATAAACACACTGAGCTGCACAGTGCTTGCATGCCAGGAGCTAACAAGCGATAGGCCCATGTGCTGTTTTCCATCATGCAGCTCCATGCCAGATTGTGAATCTCCCTCTATCAGTTGTAGAGTGCTTATGGTGCGTCCTTGTGTTGTGTTGGGCCAGTGCTCCTGCTGAAGAGCTTAAGGCATGCTTGTTAAGTAGCCTTGGTCTCAAGCAGAGATTACAGGAAGCTTAATGTGATCATGCTAGCGCTGTAGCCCCATAGCAACTGCTGAGGCGAGCTGGTCATTTACTGTTCACTGGCCAACTTGAGGGAACGGCGTGTAATGCTCTTGCTGAACATACTGATTATGTAAGGTGACTTGCTTTCTGGAGTTGGAATTGGTTTAGTGGGTTCTCACACTCAACCGCCATCCATGCCTAACAGGCATTGTTGTTTCATATTCTGAACTGTTTTACTGTCAGTATACTGAGCATGTTTTATATTTACTGTGGCAGTGGGTATTATTTTTTATTTCAATGTTCTCTGTCTTTTTTTCCGCTGTATTTTGTTTGCCTGTCCTGTTTAGAAGTGTTATTTTGATTCCCTAGGTTGTAGCCATGACGCTTGGGAGTGTTGTCATTGTTCATAAGAGATTCAGATAGCCACCATTTGGTGAAACATGTTTTGCTGTTGATGCTGTCTTTATGTTTGCTACTCCATCCTATTGTGTTGTTAGACAGTGTGGTATGATGCCTGTACATGTAATTAGTTAAAGGTATTCAGTATGCGCAATAGAGTATACTGTAATTTAGATGAGGTGAAGATGTATAGCGTTTGAATTTAGTGTACTTATTATGTTTTTAGGGTACAGTTAATGAACCAGCAAACAATTAATATTGACACATTTCAGACCCTTTTAAATTGCTTCACAAAAGACTGTAATAAACAAATATACCCCAAGATATCAGCTAGCATCAAACTGAGCATAACTTCCTGTCTGAGGTCCTCTTTGTGACATGCATGGAAGACAAAAAAAAAAGAAACATGGACATCGGTTGAGATCAAACCTGTAGCAATTTGTCATCACTAAGCAAACCCATTGAAGAGATGGCCTGGATGACAGTATGCAATCTGCTGAACTGAAGGAAGGAGGTGCTGGTGGTGCCTAAGTTTCTAAATATGACAGGACTCACCATATTGCGAATTGCTGGTCTAGTGAACCAAGTTTTTAATTTGTCACTGATCCATTTTGTTTTCAGTTTTTTTCCTTGGTGAATGCTGTAGAAATGCTAGCAATAGTTACTGTATAGTTAATTCAGCCAAAGTTGGTTTTGATGTTGCGACGGCTTGATGGACCTTGTAGAACAGCTTGTAGAGAGAATCCACTGGCTGTTATCTAAAGGGAAACTGCATCGAGTGGAAAAATAAGAGGAAACTACGATTTTCCTCCGCAAAAATTCGACTGACAGAAAGCTGAAAAACAAACAATATGCACAAAAAAAACGAGAGAATGAAAACATGGCCCAGATACGGTACAATATACACAAGGTGCACTTGTGTTTATTTTTTTTATTGATTTTGTCGCTCATTATAAGGACAGTTATGTGGTTTGGGCTCTCGAGCGCTCAGACCTTGGCCACCCTTTAATGAAATGGCTGCCTTGTCAAAACTGCTGTCTTGGCTGCTGGCTAGCATGTATCTAACTAACCTCCTCAAATAGATCTGGTCTCTCTAGCGACCTTGAGAGAGGTGAATCTAATGTACTGCCATTCCCTGTCTGTCTGCTGGCCAGACAGTGGGTGTTAGGTTCAGACGGTTGGGTTGTTGACCTTGTCCCCATGAGAATGTGCACACGCACACACAAGATATGTGTGCGGGTGAGGGGGAACTCCACAGGCTTTTCTAAAGACAGGCAACAGAGATCTCTGGTGAGGTGTTAATCATGGCCCTATATCGCTCTCCATCCCTCGGCCCCTCGCTCCAACAAGCCCGCAGGCAGGCAGGCATGCAGGCAGGCAGGCAGACAGGCATGCGCGCGCACGCACGCACACACACACGCACGCACACACATTCTTTGAAAGCGTCCCTCGACTGTGCTGCTGACTGCAGTTTCTTTGCAGTTGAAAGTGGAGAGCTGTTTGTGTGTTTGTTTGTCTGTTTGGATCTCTCTGCAGCAGTGCCAACCAGCATGTAGTTTATGAGGAGCCGTGCAATGCAAGCCACATGGCTGTCTCCTAGGTGCTGCCAGCACCTTGTAATCACAGGCCTAACTATCCTTTCACACTTGTCCATTAGCATTAACGCCTACATACTGTATGGAGACCAAACCACATGCACAGTACAGACACACTGCTAGCACATGTACGTGCACGCACACACGCGCACACACGTATGCACAGCTATACATAACATCTAGAGGGACAAGCACACAATAAATGCACGAGTGCGCTCTTGCTTCTGCTAAATGAACCTTTGCCCTGAATAAATGAACGTAGGTGGATAAATAAAGGGCAGATAAACCCATCCTATACTGACATGTGCATGGCTCCCAAAAATCTGTCAGAAATGGGAATGCTGACAATTCTTGTAAGTTTGCATTGCATTTGCACATAATAATGCAAAATTAGAGTGCAACCTGTAACCTGCTTAGTATTGTCTAAACAGCTGGGCATTCTGTCAAGAGGTTCATTGTAGAAGGTAACTCAAATTTGACTGAATTAACTGACTCATTTGCTGACATTACAGAGTGGCTAACGCAAACTTTATAGAGCTCAGCTGACGTCACATGTCAGAGAGAATGGAATGAAGATACAAATCAAACTAAACATTTGGAGCTTCCCCCCTAATTATTGACTTTTTTAATTTGTTTTCATAGCATGTTATCATTCTTTGAGTCTTTTGTTGTCGTTATCACCAAATGCACCAGTCCTATCAGATATGTCTCATGTCAGTTGGTGCTACCTACAGTATATGCACAGACATTAACTTTATTTTTTCTGTGTGATGATGACATGCGCTAGATAACCAATACAGAAAGAGATGATGCACCTACAGTATATTGACTGAGATCATTCTGTAGAATAAAATGTCCACTACATTGTTTGCAATGTTTGGATGCAAATAAACTGTCCAATTAAACGGCATTTAGCTCAGTGGGAAGTGGCTGTGAATGCAGCAACTTTTTCTTGCCTTTTTTTTTTTTGACATGACAATACAGGAGAGTACTGGGTGCTTGTGGAGAGAGACCGTGTGAAAAGGAACACCGTATTCTATGATAAGAGAACACGATCAAAGAGTTCCACTTAATCTTCATTTAATGGAGGGTAAGGAAGAAGTGAGGAGAAGCAAAGATGATAACAGTTATTTATGTACATGGGAGGAATTCACAATACACTTGCAGTGAATACAAAAAGTAAAGTTGGAGTGTGTAAACTGTGTGGCATTTTGGCAAGATTGGATGTGATGGTACTGCATGTGTGTGTGTGTGTGCGTGCGTGTGGCCAAATGTATAACTTTTTCATCAGATTTGTAGTTTATGACTCAATGATGGTGTGACATTTTTCAAAAATTTGTGTTTACCAACCAAGGGATTTAATTATTTACTTGAAGCAAGATGCAATATTTTAAAATACTCTTCCCAACGTATACATTTTATAATACTTCAAAGTTTCACACACTTGCTTATTATTGCTACATGAATACAAATGATCAAGTTAAATAATTTCTATTAAGCCTTGGAGTAGGTTCTCTTATAAAAAGGTTATGAATCTTTTATTTTGTGCCATCATAGTTAATGTGCGGTAATATATTTAATTATGTGAATGACTATTTATTTTAATTTGTTAGAATATGATTCAGAGTTCTTTGACATGTTAATGTCATGACATTAATGTAATTAGTTTATTTAAGTATTTTACAGTAAATTTGATTATGATTAAATTAAATGCACCAACTAATGGTGCTGTCCTCTGTGTAGATTGGTATACTGTAAAATACAGAGAATTGTTTATTTTTTGAAGAAACCTGTTCTATTATTAATAAAGTGCAATATACCACCAAAACCAGGAGTTTGTTTATATATTTAGTTTCAGGTATATAGGTAAATTCATTACTGGATCCGTAATAATGAGACATTTGTACTAAAGTGCTAAAGCCAGAGTCAGTAGTTAAATAAGTCAGTAAGTTAAATCTGTATCTACAGTAAACCCGTATTGCTGAAGCACTGCATCCAGTGGATGCCGGTTACTCCATGTCCAGAGGCTATTACATATCAAATACTGTTGACTCAAAATCAAGACGGCAACTCTCTTGCTGTTTGACTCAACAATAGAAAGAAGGGAAAGGATCTTTTAAAGCGAATGACTCAACGGTCTTCTTCAGTTATACTAGTCAGTAAACCTCAGGCAACACTTCAAGGTTTTAGGAACAGCCTCAATGTACAAGGTTGAAGAATTGTATCTTTTAAAATGGTCTGGGAAGCACAGGGGTTCATGAAATCTTGATTGCCGTTCTAACCAACTCAAGCTGTTGGGGTACATTGAAGAATGTACTGAAAGCTTATCTTAGTAGGCCACTGGGGGACGAATGAAGGGATCCCGATTGCTTTGGTATTTGGTTGGAGAGACCTAATCCAGGTTTGCTGGGAGGTGTAATTGCTGAACATTGTGGTAAAGGAAGGACTTAGCATTTCCAATGCTACTGCGAGGTACTGTAAACAGGCAGTTATGGATGTGCAGTACCTGAGGAACATGGAATCTCTGGTATTAAGAGGAGGGATATTGTCAGAATGTACTGTAGGTATGAGGGGAGGAGGAGGAGGAGTATGAATGAGGAGTATGACGCTCTGGAAATTACATTGAGGAATATACAGATAATTTATCATATATGGTTCACGTGATTGTATGGTCATAATGTAATGTCATAATAGACAGAACATGTTTATTATGTATGTATTATATATTGATATTAATTATCCATGGCTTTAATGGAAGTTCTAGGAATTTTGGAAATCAGTAAGTTTGGAGATCAGTCAAATACAAAGAGTCTCTAAGAATTGCTTCAGTCATTCCAACACAAACATGACCTTCACGTTGGAAAACCACCAGACTCTATTTTCCATTTGCATGCATTTCTTCTGCGGTAGAACATTTCCAATTTCACATCATCCTCAGCCTGACATTTGGAACGTCAGCATTTTTCATGGATAGAGTATTTCATGGGGCGATATAGATATACCACACTCGTCACGCATGCATGCATGCATGCGCGCACACACACACACACACACACACACACACACACACACCACTATTGCCACACATAACTTGCCTTGATAGAATGTCATGAATCACAATACAAATCATCGTTTTCATCTTTATAGCTGTAGATTATTGGATCACAAACACCATCTCCCTTCAATTAGATATGCATATTCCATCCTGCTTTTATTCAAAATCAGTCAAGATTTAATGGATTCCTTTTATTAGCTTCTGACAAATTGCCTTTTTAGTAGAAAAAGCATTTTAATTATTCATTTGTGAAGCAGAAAGCATTTTGAGCTTTTAAAGAGAAGAGAACATTAGGGTGTTGGCTGAACCCAGCAGTACACCAGTGGAGTGACATGATAAATCTGACATATAATGCACTGTGATCTGACCTTTGACCTCTGGCCATGGCTGTGTAGGTGATCCAACGCAGAGAGGACGGCTCTGTTAACTTCTTCAGAGGGTGGGACTCATACCGCGAGGGATTCGGCAAGATCACCGGTGAACACTGGCTGGGTATGTAGCCATGTGAATTATATGTGTGCGTGTGCGTGTGCATGTGTTTTAGAAGCAGAAATTAAAGGTTTTATAATATTGACATATTCGGCATACACTATAAATGGCTTTGAATGAAAAGCATATGCTACATTAAAAATTTTAGAAAAAAATGAATCTAAGCTATAACGTACATTGCTGTATGTTGTATCTTAGATTGTCAATATATTGTCATATTTCCCAACGATACAGTGAACTTAAAACGGTCCTCCTCACAGACATTCAACTTGTTTCTATTGTCCTGGTGATTCTGACTGCATCCAAACATTGCAACTTATATATGCGCTACAACTGCATGCCAGTGTAGCATTTAGCTTGCCATGAAATGTTAACGCACAATTTCTGACGATGTGGGCACAGCTACTATTAGTGTCAGTCACAACACGAACGAAAATCTGCAGCTCACGAACCGTGAGAGGAGGTTTTTTCGTGGGTGCCAGTTTCATTTTAAGCATGATCACTTTGTGACATTGGCCTGGATACGCTGTCCTATTAAAGGATGCAGGACTTGAGACTACCTCTTAAGTGCACTCCCTTTTAGTGCTATACGCATAGCAGTCTTGCAGAGCAGATTCTCTTCTTTTTAACTATTCTACCATTTATAGTCATGTCTCTATTGAAACGGTGAAACCACGCAGTAACTGGCAAGATGTTTAATATTGATGAATCACTTGAAAGAGGACGGCATGTATTGCTTTAAGTGCAACTTTACTTTTAAACTTTGACACATTTATTGTAACGAAGAAATGCACAACCATATTGGAATGTATGGAAGTAAATAATACATGTACTGTACAATGTTACTATGTACGATGTTACTGTATATTATGCGTATGTCAGCAAAGCTACTCGTACATACATGGTCAGCTGTTGTTAAATTGCTACTTGAGTTGTTATGCACCACTTTTTAACGGCAGTGTCATCACATGAGCAAATTGAATATATATGCAGTATATATGCTTACTGTATGTGTCACCAGAGTGCAGGACATGCACGCTATAGTCAAATCAAATTGTGGTTGTGTGTGTATATATATATATATATATATATATATATATATAGTGTAGCGAGAGAGAGAGAGAGAGAGAGAGAGAGAGAGAGATGCTACCTGTATGTTTCAAGTTTTATTTCAACCACAATTTGGCTACAATATCAACGTTTCTTCACTAAGGTTACACATATAATAAGTATTATAAACAGTAGTGTGTGTGTGTGTGTGTGTGTGTGTGTGTGTGTGTGTGTGTGTGCATAAATGTGGGAATATGGAAAACTCAGGGTTTAGCACAGTGCATTTGAATGAGTCGACAGGCCACTTTGAACCTCCCTGAGTACCGTTGCTTATTCAGACAGTGTTGTTGTCTCTCACCCCCATCATCGATTACCCTCAGGCCAAAAATGAAAAATGGATTTGTGCTTGCCTGCAGCCTAGAAAGAATTTCATTGCAGCTGCCTCTTGCAGACCTATTTCTCTTCCTAATGCCTCCTCCCATTTCTCAATATACCTATATTTCCTACTGTCCTTTTTTCTCTCAGATACAGTATCTGCTGTGTAGGTATATTTTAAAGTGGATGAATCATAGTATTTATATTTGCTATTTGTATTACATTTGTCAATATTATAGGAGAGGGCAAGGAGCAAGGAATTATACACACTTTGAAAAAGATGACTCACTTCATGCTGGCTGTTTAATGTCAGTAAATTAATGGTGGCTATCATACTGTCATTCTTACAACAGTGTATAATACAAATAGAGACAAATAACAAATCCTGATAAAAACACAACAACGTTAAAGTACATTAATGATTACTTTTACATAAGTTACTCAGTTTTCAGTTGGACGCATGTGCGATTAAACTGTATGTGTGCTGATGCAATGCACACTGATTTCTAACTCTTCCATAGCTTTATCTAGATCTATCTTAATCTCTAACTGTTATATTCACATATGCATGCAGAATATGTAGGCAACGGCACAAGATATTGGTATCGGAAGCATTATGTTTGTAGTCCGTCTGTAGCCTGAAAAGTACTGACCAATCACATTTGAGCATGTTTTGGTTACTTGCAGGTAAACAGTCCACGTTGAGAGCAAAAGAAGCGTAATTAGGAATGGAGAAGAAAGCTTGAACATAGGATACATTTTGTTGCTGCTATAATATTATATTGGCATTATATCAGCAGTAGGCTACCAACGTCATGTGCAGCAGTAGCCTAAGTATTGTTAGAATTCCAAATGAACTTCCTTGTCGTGCAAAAAGTAGGAACGTCTACCAAATATCCACTGCAAATTAACCGAACTATGGTTCAGTTTCATTCGGACCGAGACCATCTCTTATGGTTTGACCAAATTTTGGTCCTTTGGTCTGGACCGCGGTTCGAGGCACCTTTCACACCTGCTATTTTGGTTTGTAACAAACTGAAAAATCTGAAAGTCTGGAACAAACAATGTAGGTGTGAAAGCACCATAAACAACATTTTCTTTTCGCAATTAACATTAATTAACCCCCGTCACTCAAAACAATGTTTTGTTTGCCGGGATTATGGAAAAAAGTGTATTGCTTTCTTAATTATTCTCAAACTAAACAATGTGAAATAATATCACACAGCAATGTGTTGGTGAAAGGTCCATCCATCCATCCATCTTCATCCGCTTATCCGGAGTCGGGTCGCGGGGGCAGCAGCTTCAGCAAGGGACCC
>JAODTR010005769.1:0-11181 GCA_025399935.1 Amblyopsis rosae
CACCTGTTGTTTTACAACATCTCCTTGACTTTCATCCCCACTCCTGCTGCTGGACGGGGATGACACAGGTGGAGGTGATGATGGTACCTTGGGATGTACTTCATTCTTACTACTACTGGAGGATGAATCAGAGATTGGTGTAATTTGTTTAATATCCAAATATCTTGGTGGTGGTGATGGTGCCTTGATATCCAGACGTTTCTTGATTTTGAAGAGACTTTGGAAATCAAGGACAGGCCACTGTGATTCTGCCTCCTGAATTGTAATGCCAACTTCTAATCTGTCTCTTTCTTGTTCTAATTTAAGGTCTGCTCTTTCTGCTTCATTCTGATTAGTAGAACATTCACTCTCAGTCATATACAAATAAGATGGTGGATGTGACATCACTATAGTATCGGGACAATTGATATTGTGGACACCGAGGCTAGACACATTATCACTTGCCTCATCAACCTCATCTTCTTCATATGGGGTTACAGTGTATTCTGTAGGTTCATCTCCACTGATGCTTGAGCTGGAGGTGGATGATTTGGAGTACCGCACATTATGTGAAGGCAGGGAAACATTTTTATTTGAATTATCAAAAAAGTAAAAGTTGCTGCTGGACATTGATGAAGAACTTTGAATAGATTCAGGGAATTCAAAGGCTTCTCCACTATCGTTCCACAGATCACTGTCCATCGGGTTTGTGTTATCTGTATTATCTGTATGTGGTGACCAGTCCACAAAGGGCTCAGAAGTGAATCTTGTGATTTCACTGTTGCTCTTAATGGATCCTTTTGGCAAATCTGATGGTCTAGAGTTAGGGGAATGGGATCTCTGTTGAAAGGGGTCTTTAACCAGCCCAGAACTCTGTGGAACTTGGTCTTTGTAAAAGACCACAGAGGTTGAAGAAGAGGAAGAAAAAGAAGAGATGAAACCTTCCCTATTCTCCAGCTCATCGGGGTCTGGGATATGTTCATATTCCATGCTTTTTGTAGGGCCTGGGTTGGTAACATCTGAAAGGGCTCTGTCTAGCCTTCTCTGTTGAGCTCTGCTTCCAGAGACCCCTAGAGACTGGTCCTTGGTTTTTGTTGATTCACCATCTTTTACAACATTTTCAGATATAATTTCAATGCCAACATCATGTGCCATATTTATGTTTTCACTAGAGTCTAAAGTACTAAATGTCACTCTTCTTTCTCTGTACGTCACTGGTTCCTCTTCACTGCAGTAAGCCTCATTCTCATAATGACTATGTCTAGCCACAGGAGTAGAGGAGACAGGGTTAGCTGAAGAAGACCTTTTCTTGGTACAGACTCTACTCCAGAGGACATCAATAAATGGTCTGGCAAGGACTCCAAGGATAAAGGCTACCAGGAATGTGATGACAACCGACAAACTCACAGCTAGAGCCAAATCAGGTTGTGGGTTTGTCTGTTTGCTTTGTCGGTACATCCTCTGAGAAACGCTTTTTTGGATCACTGGGGTATCCTGAAGTACATCTCTTGGAATTCTGTTGAACCCCTTTATTTCTTCGATTTTATTAATTTTCAAGTTGAAAACAGTTAAAACACCTTCATTTGATTCAGATACGCACACGTACAATCCTGCATCTGTTTCTGTGATGTTACTGATCAGCAGGCCAGCCTGCGACTGGCTGGCAGACATTTCACCATTTGGCGTACACCATTTTGAATCTAAAACAAACATAATACATATTAATTAAATGTACATGTACTGTTTGGTCTTAATTATATGGCACTCCACCAAGGCACAAGGTGTTCACTGACGGTATAGAGGCTGTCTGAAGAGGTTACCTTGATACGTTGGGCAGGGCAGCAGTATCTGCGAACCCTTATCGGCTGTCACATCTTGGTGGTGCTCTGGCTTGTCCTCAACATTAACGCATCTGAGGTCATTGTCCTCCAGCTGTAGCAGGTCTCGGCCTGAGAGGCCAAATGGTGAAGCGCACACAATGCTCCATGTTGGCTGACCTCTGCTTTTCTCAAAGGCCATCCACCTTTTAACGCTTTGCATCCTGCAGTCACACTGCCATCTGATACCATGCAGGTTAACCTCTGCTCCGGTTTTACGCAGAGACAGGTAGGTCATGGGAGTAATGGTGATCAGTGAGTTGAAGCTCAAGTCCAGTACCTTTTGAGGCCAACACAATAATCAATTTGATATATTTTTAGTAAATGAAATCATATTGCGAATGCCGTTCAATATCTGTTGAACTAATTCTTTGAGAATCACTAATTGGTATAAATGAGCTTGATGTTGAAAACCAAATATAATGTTAACGTACAGTTTTCCTAAGATTAACGTTAATTTCTGTCAGATACACTTGTGATTTTAAACCAGCACAACAAACATGTTGTTTTGGTTGGTAAATCTAATAAGAATTAAAAAAAATATATTAGCATCAGCACCTTGAGGTGGATTACATCTTGAAGTGCCTGTGGATGGATGCTTGTGATGAAGTTATGATGCAGATGAATCTCTTTCAGCTGCTGAAGGTGGCTCAGACTTCCTGGTTGCAGCAATGAAATCCTATTGTAGGAGAGCTGCAGAATCCGTAGGGATCTACTGCCTTGTAGTCCTGGTTTACACAACGTAAGATAATTGAAATTTACAAACAAAATAGAAGCTCCTGAGTGAGTTTGAGTGTATAGGTAGTAATAATAATAATAATACAATTAATAATGATTATTACACTTGCATTACAGTAGGTAGTGCTTTTCAAGGTGATTATGTAATCACGTAGGCCATTGGTGACTAATGACATTTCTTTTTACAAGCTGATATGGCTACTGTATTTGGTGCAAAACTAAATAAAATAATCCTGTTTTCCACAAGTCAAATTCCTCTTTGTTGAAACAACAAACTAACAATTTAGTCATGGTAAGTCACAGGCAAATTTTTTACTTTAAAACCTGAACTGTGATGAGTCGCATCAATTCTGGTGTTAATATAGACAAAAGTCCTGTTTTTATAAAAATCTGTATTTTATTGGTCATCTGTATCTTCTGTTAATCACCCCAGGACTTGGCTGGTTTCCAACAGTACACTTTGTCCGCTCATTTGTCATAAAATTAAAATGTTAACATTACTGTAAATAGGGCCCTCCTCACAGCCCCTCCCCTCACTCAGCTCCTTGACTAGTTGTAGCATTTTTCAAAATTGTGCAATGGGTGGAGTCAGGCTCAGAGCTGGGGTGCAGATACACTTTAACTTTATTGACATTGATTTTATTTACTTTATAGGCCACTTGCTCCTCATCCCTGGTGCACCAACCACCACTTTTTGAGGTAAAACAAATCATATTCACTATCTATGCCGATAATTTTCCAGGAATATTGCAAACAGGATTTAATGCATGATATTTAAGTAGTCTGAATTCTTTTTAACTGAGTTATAAATAGCACATAACACATTTAAAATCTCCTTCGATGTAACAACACAATGTAACAATTGGACATATTCAGGATTGGTGGTCCTCGGCCTCAAAAGACACATTCCAAGATGATGAACAGCAATTTATTGAAAAATGCTGAATGTAAACAACACATGCACCCACATATTTCTCCATACATTTATTCATTCAAAACGGTGCCCATAAATACACAAATCTGTGGTATTCATACTCTTACTCTAAAACTGATTTATGGATAAAAACCCTTCTGTGCTTCTGACTTGCCTCTGCTGGCTGCCTGACTCCCATGAGCCAGCCTCACAGATTCTGCTGTGCTAAAGTAACGGCCTGTGAGTATGTGCTTCATTAGAGAGGCGCTGAGGATTCTGTGAGCTGCATACCAATCAGGAAGAAAGTCCGTCAACTCAACTGAACTCTTGCTAAGCAAAATGGGCCATCCAAGAATAATATAGGAAGGACACAGTAATTCCATCGCTTTGAAACAAGTCCACTGCACTTCTCAATGTTAAAATAATTTAGCTATGTATTTCTCTTTTTATTTCATTTTTTTTAACAATAGATATTGTCATTGCCAGTGTATGCTCTGTGACTGGAGGTTGTAACCTATACTAAATTGCATTGTCATTATCTGGCAATAATTAATATTTTTTTATCAGAGCAAAGTACTATGAGATAAAAGACACATTCCATTCATGTCATTGTAGTAACCTGAACTTAAATGGAAACAAGGTGTGCACTAAAAACTGAAACTAAACAAAAACTGATGCATGGTTTGCAAACTTTTGCATTACACAAAATACTTGACACATCCACATAAGGATATTTCCACATGTACACATCAAATGAGTAATTAACACAAATTCTGTCACGGCTTAATGGCCCTGCCATGCTTCCTGGGGTTTCCCTTCACTCTTTTGCTTGTCTTGTCATTACACACACCTGGTGCCCATTCCCCTAATTAGCTTTAGTATATGTAGCCCTCTGTTTCTCCCTGTCTCTGTCGGTTATTGATTGCTGTTCTGGTGAGTGTTTTGCTTTTTGATTAAAACTCAAGATTGTCATACTTCAACCTGCGTTTGGTTTCTGCCACCCCCACTAATTTTGTGACAAATTCCATACGGCCAATGGAAATTATTGATAATTACAAAAATTTATATAATTCTATAACACATCAAAAACTAACAACAGCCTGAAAAAATTACAAAACTGAGTTAGAAAATAGAATTCAAACTATAACTAAATACAGCCCACTTGGTATAATGTATAGGACCGACCTACTGTGACTGCTAGAATGCGTCAAGAAAATACCAATATCTTTAATAATATGTATGTTGATTACTGTACGAGTGTTTGAGACAATGTTTTATTTGTGGGTGTGTGACGGACTCACCCACAGGGAGTTGCGTTAGAAGATTCCTCTCAACAGATAGCAGCTGCAAGGCAGGAGCCCAAGATACACACTCCTGTTTTTCCCATGGTGTTGGGTGGCGGGGAGGTCCACCTCTTACAGTGTCCCTCTCTATGCAGAGAGACAAGTGTGTGATAGTGTTGTTCCCCAGCCACACATTCCTGAGGTTGTTGTTGGGCCAGCCAAGTGTGAAAGACTTGAGGAGGTTACGGGACAGGTCTACGTCTGTCACCGTCGCGTGGATGTGTTGCGGTGCCAGTGTCAGGCCGGTGGAGGAGCAGTTCAACAGCGAACCCCCCTGACAAAGGCAGGACACGGGACACGCAGGGTGGGGAGGCGAGCACTGATGCTCCTGAGGGGCGAGGAGCAGCAACACAGCCAGGAATGGCCATGGTGGATCGGTCATAATAGCCCTGCAAACGCATAAAGAGATTGTGTACTGCTCGGATTAAGCACTGTTCCCTTCCCTACACAGGCTACATGTTATGCGTAGATTACAGGGGGGATGCAGGGAATGCGTCCTGTATGTAATGTTTTCCTTTAAAAAGACATTTCTACCATACGTTCATGCACAAATTATTCCATAAGAATTCACCAGAATACAAAAAAACAAGGTGCTTGATTCTCAAAATGTTATCGGGAAGGGCCCCAGACCCCCACTTTATGTCCCACCCAATGTTCAAACAAAAGCTACACCCATGGTTACATTAAATAATATGTAGAAATACTGTTACCAAACCAAACAAGTAACATTAACCAATAATTTGCTATGGCTGCACCAGAAGCTAACCATCATATACATTGATAGCTTTTTTAACATACCTGTGTTCAAATTGAGTTGATCTTTAAAAAAAATCTTGTGACTTGTGGATCGTTTTCTATTTCCGATACACTCCTTGCCTATCGACTTTGACTCCTGTGGTTTATGATCAAAGTCTGAATTGTACACAGCCAGCTATGTTGCTGAATATGGCCAGAGCCAAGATTGCATTAAGTTTTATGGTGATTCCTTTAATTATTCACACAGCCAGTTAATGCTTTACTGTGATTGTTTTTTACATACATGATAGATAACTGAGATGATGGAATACCTTCATCATGACCAAGCAAACCAGGGCTTGGCTTGTTTGGTTTGATCATCGATAATTTTATAATCGTCCATCACAGCAGGCATTTATTCAAAATGGTTTGACAATCATTTTCCTAAATGATTCCACAAAGTTGTCAGTAACCTTTTCCTTTTAGTTTGTTATCAAACAAAGAAAACACTTCAAAGCAAAACAACTTGTAGTTATGTAACAGGGATATTAATATATTGCACAACTCATCCCACTCAATACTGTTCAAATAACATTCAGGATATTCTTCAAATGTATTCCCTTCATTAACGTCAACATAAAAAACACATAGCATTGTAGTGTAACATAGCAAATACTGTCCAATTTGTATTGTAACAAATTAACATTGATTTTAGTGGTGAATTTGACACAATATTAGAATATTACTGCTTCATCCCTCTTCAAATTTGTTTCCCCATACATTTCTTATCAATACATTTATTGATCAAGCATCTATTATCAAATCACAATACTTATAGTGCCCTTAATTATGTGTGATCCCTAATGAGGGAAAATATATTACACACATCTGCCAGAAACAAAAACACAACTGCAAACAAAATATACATACAACTAACTTTGTATTAATACTGCTAGATAAGGCAAAAAGTAACTACTGCACCTGGTAATTACTGTATGAACAGGAAGTGTAAAGCACAGAAAAATAATGAAATACACAGATACACAGATACACACACACACACACACACACACACACTCTTTGGCCAAATTGTAAATTATTCATAATATATACCGTGATAGGTAAACAAGTGACACAGAAAGTTTATATTGAGGATTTGCATGAGATATTGCCGTGGCATCCTCTTGAGTAAGCCGTGGAAAAACATCAAGTTGCTTTCATTGTTTCAATATGTAAGTGATTTGGCTGAAATTATGAATGGCCGTTTGCAGGGTGATTTAAAAAAAGTCTCAGTGACCCATTCCACAGGGGTTGTCTGATGTCTGGCAGCCCATGTTGGAGTGCTTCACTTGGACACGAAACAGAGTCCCATCTGCACACATGCAAAGCTTGTATCTCTCCAGACCCTCATCAGAGTATACGTCGCCTGAGAAATTGGGAATGCGAGTGGCGTTGAACATGACTGACCCATTCAAGACGATGCTGTTCTCCTGCAAGGTAAAAACACAGTATCTGTAGATTTTACCCTCATTCATTACAACATTGACAATGAAAACACATGTCCCTAATTTACACAGCCTAGTAGTGTACAGGCTATATAACAGCAGAAGTAAATGCTCCATAATGATTGTGATCTGAAATAGCAACATTGCATTTGTTTATTTGTTACATCAGCAGTAGACAGTGGTGCCTGGGCAAGCTGTTATTTTTCTTTGAATGAGGGGTCTAAGAGTTAACATGTTGGATAACAGACACTCAAAAAACAACAGTGGGACAAACATGACTCACTGTCACAACTTTATACCATATTAAAAATACACAGCTAAGTATTTTAAACCTAAAATAGACCATTCTAGATGTACCCTTCATCATAATCGTATTAGCCACACCGCTACTTACAGCTCTAAGCTCAATATCTCCTCCCATTTTGAACTCCACGGTCCGGCCCATGATGTTGACCCCCTCATTTCCCCGAATAATAGCCTTGTTTCCCCTAATGTTCAGATCGGAGGACAGATTGCTGGTGATCTGAAAAGAGAAGGAAATTATTACATTTATATTTTCACTGTTGCTTTCCTGGTGAAACCAGCGTAACTTAGGCCTTGGTCATATTCTAAGAACTATGTTACTGTACGTGTATGTAGTTGTAAACACAAGGGCTATAAACACAAGGGATACACACATATTTTTAGGAAACTTTCCATTACAACATTTTGGACAACACATTTTACTACACATGTACTGTACGTGTCAAGCCCTCCTTGCAAATAGCTTGTTCGTGTCCAAGTAATTCATGTAAACTATGAATCAGGCCTTAAAGGTAAAGTAAACTATTGCAAGCTAAATGTAAGCTAATACACTTTTTGTCAAATTCAACAATCTCCTCGCATTTCGCTGGCTTACCGTTCTCCGTGTATGTTGAAAAAAAACATATACTTATACTTATACACAGCCCAGGCTCCGTAAATAGGAACATAAACAAAGTGTAAAACACCGCTCATATAAACAAAGCCGTAGCATTACGCTTTGCTTCACAATGCATTTCTATGTGTGAGGTGCCGCCACAGAGGACCGTGGAGTGATACTGTTTTGATTTAAGATTGAAGTTAGCAAGAATGACTAACCATGCCTTTAAGCTCCAATTTAGCTCCAATTAACATCCAGTCTGAATATTAGTTTGGAAACCCTCCAAAGTTATCACAGTAATCACAACAGCAATGCTTGGTGGTTATTTTCACAAATACAAGTGCTTACAGACGATTGGACCACCCAACACATCTGCTGCATTCGAACAGTCTAACTAATTTAAGTCCTAGGTCCTGTCCTAACCACATTTCCTTGTCCTCAATTGAAAACATCATGAGATCAAGGAAAATTCAAGAGGACTTTTCCTAGCACTTTTCCTAAGAGAATCCGAGTGCACTTACACTAGGCAATGTAATTAAGCAACATTGGATGTTATTGAAGTGGTTTGCCGTGGTGGCATTATAATGATACAAAGATGGACTACTAAAGCGCATCTTAAATACCTGGTGAAACATTTTTTACTTAATTAGGTTGTAATTGATATTTTTAAAAGGAATATACCAATCGTAAAGGTGAAACGAAATGGTTGTAACTTTGCTCATGTTCATTTGCTCAGGATATTTATCAACATGAATCCCATTGTATGTCAATAATTGTTACATTTATGTAAGACAAGCACAACACAGACATTATGATCAATTGTTTCGATGATGGCAAAAATATGGCCATGGTACGTACCCTTTCTGTGGAGGCTTTTTTTACGTTGAGCACTTTAACTCCTTTGGGCAGGTGGAACTCGTGATTTTCAAAGTCAGTGCTGAAGAATGTGTTCTGTGTCCGGGGGTCAGTGAACGATATGCCAACATCGCTCACAATCGAGGTCTTCTCCTTATCTACGCTCAGTTTGGTGGTGCCTTGCTGGAACACCACCTGACACAACATATGTTAAAAATAACAATGCATACAGCAGTTAAAGCACTGAGCATACGTATATACTGTATGTAAGCCTACAACTACTGTGTTCTACCTGGATACGGTGGAAGTGAATCACTATATTATAAAATACAAATCATTTCAAGTGATTTGCTTTGTAGACTACTAAAGTTTAGCAAAAATGTTTTCTGTTGCATTCTTACAGGGTTGTTATTCCCAGTGATGATCAGGTCCTGGTCTTTTCGGCCCCCTACTGTGCTTTTATGCAGTGGGTGGACTATGCCCATGTCAGCCTTCTGCTTGAAGCGCAGTAACCCACTCTCATGAAATTCCATACTGTCACAACCGTTTGGGCCAATACGGATCACTGTCCATATTACTAGAGTGATCTGACCGAAGACAACATGCACACAGATACATTCATTTTAGATTAATTTGATTTACAATTCCATATTACTAGTGATCTGACAGACAGTGAACATGAAACGTTACATAAAATGCGCATAGATACATTCATTTGACTTACAATAAGATTTATGAGGGCAAGGAGGAAAAGGAGGACAATGATGCAAACTGCCATGTTTCCCTTGCGCCCTCTTAGTCCTGTCTTGTGAAGACGTTCCTCTTCGATGGGCACATAACCGGCTTTAAAATTACTGTTGTGCTCCTTGTTGACAGTGCGCCTTTCTATTGCCTTCTCCCGCATTGACTTCTTCACTGGCCCATTGGAACTCTCCTAAAATAAAAGATAACAGTTTATATAATCTCTTTATTTAGAATGGATTGTGTTGTAGCACGTTGGCGTTCCTATAAGATATAAAGCAGTGGTCTATGTTTCAGTGTTAACGTTTGGAAGTCGTATTATTTCAAACCGCTTGTGGGCAGAGGAATGCAAGCTGTGTGGCCGCCGCGCGTCTCTATGTCTGTCCAAAACTAAAAATAAATGGCAGACAGTCGTCCTTGCTGTCGTATATTCATAACTGAAATATAACAGTCGAATTAGATAGCAATAATGTTTAAATACATGTAATAATAAATTATTGTGTATACTGCTTTACAGTGAAACCTTCTATTTCCATTAAACTGGACATAGCGAAGGCAAGCGTATTCGTTAAATGTATCGTAACTCTACAGGCTACAATTGTCTTTATTATATTACGTTAAACTAGAGAATATTGCTAATTATTTTATAATGCTCGCAACATCTGCAAGAAGAAATATATCAACACATTTTAAAAAACAAACCTGCTCTGACGCCATGTTGAGTTTACGTCTGACTGACACATCCACTTGGGAATGACAGTGGAAGAAACTACTTCACATTTAATGACACGGTGTTGGCTTACTATTTATTATGACAATAACTGTATATCTTATTCTGCAAACATGCACAAAATACGATTTATAAATAATATTTTTTTATTTTTGTATAGCTAGGCTAATAGTTTATATTGTTAAAATATTACCCTACATAATGGTCCATTCCATTCCATTCCTGTTTCAAACAGCCAATACAATTCCAAGAGAAAGAGACTTCAAAATAGGAAACAATCCGCGTCCATTCACATTTTCCATAGGCGAGTTTTACAGCATAGTGGAGTTTTTATGCTTTTATTAAAGCTTCAGTGGTTTATATTATTGTATACCGGTATAAGCCTACCTAGGGTATGTTTTTGCTTTGAATATTATAATGGGAAATTAAGAACAAATATTTAAATTCAAACACACGCACTTAGTGTATGCGGCCTTACTTTAATCAGTACATTTGAATAAATTACTAAATTAGGCTACTGTATCACATGCGTCTGTGTCAACGTTTGACCACCAGATGGCAATACATGCCAGGCAACAAAATTGAGCATAGACAACATATATCATGCTTTATTTTACTGCATTTCATACAGAAACCACGTTTTGGTGATAGACTTTAATTCAGTAGCCAATTGCTTTAGCATATTTATAACAAACACAGCAGAACATATGCACTGAACAGCAGTTCAGAGTATTCAGCCTTCTTGGAGACCCTGAATGGAGTCCTGTATGGGGCTCCAGTAGGGGATTCCATAGTTCTACTGGGAGACTTCAACGCGCACGTGGGCAATGATGGAGATACCTGGAGAGGAGTGATTGGGAGGAA
>JAODTR010005770.1:0-11181 GCA_025399935.1 Amblyopsis rosae
ACAAGGCTCCAGACAACACAGCCCTCAGGTTCATGGGGGCACCCAAACCTCTCCACCACGATAAGGTGATGGTTCCTTCTACTGTGCGTATACCTCTGACCCATGATTACTTTTGTTTAACCAGTAAGAGTTGCTACAACTGTTTTGATCATCTCATCTAGCTCTACCACCATTTCAAAACACGCTTTATGTAATATTACTAACCCATTGTGATTGGTCCACCAGCAGGGTGGCTATGTAAACGGGGTTTACAAACTATAGAATCTCATCTTAGAAAATTTATCTGAGAGCAATTGTCGTACGGAGCCTGGCTACCCAAGCACCACCCAGGTGCGACAACCTTCCACTGCTGAAAACTTGACTGATGTGAAATGAATGAATGAGCTGCGTTTGTCGAATAGTGATGCGCCTAACTTCAGTGCTGGTGCTAACATTTTCAGTAAGGACCCCCCCCCCCCCCCGAAGAGTGCATTTTGATGGGTTGAATTCATGCTTGAGATTTAAACTGGTAAAAAAAAAATGCATATTTGGATATGCTTTACGTCAGGTCAAATGTAATTGTAGAATGTGTATATGTTATGGGAAATCTGAATTGTATTCTAAATCTGCGTGCACCCAAAATCATGCTATCATCACGACATTAAGGTGGATGTATTTGTAAGTTATGATTGAGCCATTCAAGACCAAACTGAGTTGCAGCTTAGTCTGTAGTCCACGGGAGCAATCACTCTTATCAGCAAGTCAGTTTTGGACACGACATGGTGATCAGTTGGCGATTAACAATTCGCTTGATTAGGTTATGGTTAAATATGCAGCTACCACAAATGAGTTGCATACATATCTTGTGTAAATTTCTAATACTTTAGTGCCATTGATATCTTAACTCGGTTTTGCTGCGTTCTTTTTCTGTGACGTTCTTGTGAATTTCTCATTTAGCCCAAAGACGCCAAGGCAGCTCACGCCCAGGACGAGCCTCTATTGAGGGACAACCCCAGCCGGTTTGTCATCTTCCCTATTAAGTACCATGACATCTGGCAGATGTACAAGAAGGCAGAGGCCTCTTTCTGGACAGCGGAAGAGGTAAACTGCAGACCAGACTAACTGAGCCAGCGATGAGCGGAGAACCTTCACTCGTGTGCATTGTACCCAACTTATGCGTGGCCACACAGGGACCACCGCCCTTAACGCTAGGCCACACAGGCCACCGCCCCGGTTCTAATGCCAGTAGCAAACTTGACATCTTCTCACACACACCTAATGGGTGCAATGTGCTCTGTGGCCCCCAGGTGGACCTCTCTAAGGACCTGCAGCACTGGGACACTCTGAAGGATGAGGAGCGGTACTTCATCTCTCACGTGTTGGCCTTCTTCGCAGCCAGCGACGGCATCGTCAATGAGAACCTGGTAAGGCCTCACTGGTCTGGCTGATCAACCCTACAAGATGCTGGTGACACTTGGTGGTTAGGATGTTTACCACTGAACGTCTCTAGTGCCACTGATGGGTCAATGAACCATAACCCATGGTTACCTGCACTGAAAGGTTAAATGTATCGGTGACCTCAGACCCTCTGTGGCTGCTCTGTCTGACCGGCATGCTGTCGTCTTGCCACCAGGTGGAGCGCTTCACACAGGAGGTGCAGGTCACAGAGGCACGGTGCTTCTATGGCTTCCAGATCGCCATGGAGAACATCCACTCGGAGATGTACAGTCTTCTGATCGACACCTACATCAAGGACCCCAAGGAAAGGTGAGCTTTGTGTGTAAGCTCTGTGTCAAGAGGGAACAAATAATGTGTAGTACAGCCCATAACACCAGATGGTGTCACGCTGCTCCAATTGAAATGTTCAGAGCGACAAGCACTCTGCCAGTGACCCAATGCTATCTGATCTGTCATGTCTGTATAGTGACTGACAGTATGTCACTATATAGTAGGCTAGTAAGACATGGCATTCATAACATTTCTGCTTGTAGAATAAACACAACACTAGCTGATGTGTAAATATTAATCTGTATTATAATACATTTTTAAATTAAATTCAAGTAACTATATTTTTAAATTACTTTTATTAGCTTATATCTGTCATTATTTTGCCAGTATAGTCGTGATGTTAGCATAACGTGGTCTTACATGTGACTGAAGACTCTGGGGGAACATGTGATTGACATTAAAGTAATTAAAAGTGACTGGTCAAATTCACACAACTCCCTTGACTTTAAATGACTACAATCTGACGTCATTGTGAACACGTTAACCCTTAGTTACCAACATGGCTGCTACAATAGGCTCTTCCTGCTTACCACTAAAGCGGTGTCTGTCCCACAGGGAATACCTGTTCAACGCCATAGAGACCCTGCCCTGCGTCAAAAAGAAGGCTGACTGGGCTCTGAACTGGATCGGCAACAAGAGCGCCCAGTTTGGTACGTCTGAGCCGGTCACCTGACCTTATCTGTCCTTCAGTGCTGCAGTTCAACACATCTGAATTTTCCAGCATCATGTTTTTGTATTGTGCTGATGGAGCCACAAATGTGGGCCATTTTAATCTGCTGCCATGGCAACTGTTGCCCTGGCTCACCACTAGTGCCTCTGCTCCTCAGGAGAGCGTGTAGTTGCGTTCGCCGCTGTTGAGGGCATCTTCTTCTCTGGGTCCTTTGCTTCCATCTTCTGGCTGAAGAAGAGGGGGCTGATGCCGGGCCTGACCTTCTCCAACGAGCTCATCAGCAGAGATGAGGTGAGGAACGAACACGGTGACTGTCGTTCATTAGTTGCCAGCTAAAATGGTGGAATCAGATTACATGTATATTTAAAACAAATTATGATTACTTTTAGAACTACTAACACATTTTTAAGGAAGTTTGTTTCATGAATTATTCTGCATTCTGATTCCCTGAGCAACAAACTCAGAATTTATTTGCCGCAACCAATGCAATAGATTGCTTTGGATGGCATTTCAAAGAACAATGTTTAGCTGTGAAGTAATCAGATTATGTTAATACATTTAGGGAATCCTGAAACTACGTTAGGATTCTAATCTTAGTCTTAGAACTGTAACGGACTACATTGAACAAGTAACCCTGATGGCAACACACCCAGACTTGACCTCTGACCTGCACCAAGTGTGCATGCCAGGTAGTGAAGTGTTCTGACTCTCCTCAGGGCCTACACTGTGACTTTGCCTGCCTTATGTTTAAACACCTGGTGAACAAGCCTTCTGCCCAGACGGTCACCAAGATCATCACAAACGCTGTTGAGATCGAGCAGGTTGGTCTTGGGTGCTGTGACGCAAAGCTCTAGTGTCTCAGCCTCGATCTTCATGGAAACATGCTGTTTAATGTGGTGACCTGGTCTCATCCAGCTGTACGGTCCTCCATGAGCCCAGAGCCCGCTAACTGTCTGTCCCATGCAGGAGTTCCTGACCAAGGCTCTGCCCGTCAAGCTGATCGGCATGAACTGTGATCTGATGAAGCAGTACATCGAGTTTGTGGCCGACCGTCTTATGCTGGAGTTGGGCTTCAGCAAGGTAACTGCTGCTAACTGGGCGCTAACGGCTAGCTCATATCATCATTATCTCCCCTGTATGCTAGAGCAGTGTATGCTAGCACGTGTTGTAGCAGGCAGGCTGTGATGAGAAGCGCAGGGGTACGGACCTCAGCCAGTCATGGGGGCTGAGTGTGGGCACAGGTCCCCGCCCGGGGGGCGTGTGGCCTCCTGGGCGGGGAGGTGCCCACACGATACAGACGCCACTCTGAGCCTGTCTCGCTACGCTAGCAGGCTAGTTAGCCTCTGGAGGGAAGGGTGCCGTGCACTCATGGCCTGCCTCGCTATGCTAGCAGGCTAGTTAGCCTCTGGAGGGCAGGGTGCCGTGCACTCATGACCTGTCTCGCGCTAGCAGGCTAGTTATCTTCTGGAGGGCAGGGTGCCGTGCACTCATGGCCTGTCTCGCGCTAGCAGGCTAGTTAGCCCCTGGAGGGCAGGGTGCCGCGCTAGCAGGCTAGTTAGCTTCTGGAGGGCAGGGTGCCGTGCACTCATGGCTGGCCTCGCTATGCTAGCAGGCTAGTTAGCTTCTGGAGGGCAGGGTGCCGTGCACTCATGGCCTGTCTCGCGCTAGCAGGGGAGCGTGTTTCCTTTTAATGCGTCTCGGGGCAGACGTGGAATCTGGCTGGCACAGCGTGTCCTCAGGCCTGTCTGGGCTACAAGTGTTCACCGCATACCTGTTACATGTGATGAGTTGGACAGGTGGAAGGGTTAAATGCCACCGTGCCTGAAGGGTCTTTGCAACGACTGCAACATATTCCTTAATGGTGTTATTTGGCGTACTCTAGACTGACTCAGGTGTTCTGGCATTAACCCTTGCTCTCTGTAGATCTACAGAGTGGAGAACCCCTTCGACTTCATGGAGAACATCTCTCTGGAGGGGAAGACCAACTTCTTTGAGAAGAGAGTTGGGGAGTATCAGAAGATGGGGGTGATGTCTGGGCCCACAGACAACACCTTCAGGCTGGACGCAGACTTCTAAGAGCCCCCGGGGGGTGACATGACATGACACTTCAAGGCAGTGGCTCAACCTCCTGCCCCAGTTACTTGACACACACCCAGAAGCCGGTTTGGTGGCAGATATGTTTGTTTCTGTCTTTATGTGATGATGCTGGCATGATCGAAGGCACTGGACAGCTGCTTTACCTCTCCCAGTCTCTTCATACTGGGAACAAGCGTCACATGCCAGTGTGGTGGTGCTAATGTTCACAGCTCTGTTTGCTCTGTGTTGTAAACTAATTTTACATTTACACAATATGTCATGTTTATTTTCAGCATGCATTATTGGTATGTACATATTATGTAAGTGTTTTGTAATTAAACTTATTATTTTATCTATTCTTGATGTGTGGGCTAAAGGACTGATTGTTGACTCTGAGTGGCATACACTACAAAAAATCCAAATCTTACTAAGTATATTTGTTTAATTTCTAGTAAAAATATCTAACTACAATTAATATAAGACACAATAACCTTAACGAGCTCATCTATCCAGATATCATGTCTTATGCCAATAAATCTTACCAAGCAAATTTAACTTGTTCCATTGGCAGATTTATTTCCTTATGAGCAAGTGAGACCTTTTCATTTTTATTTCGTTTTATTGTAAACCAGACCGTTTCTTTTAACCTTAATCAGTGACAAATTCGTCCAATCTGGAGCCGTGCTGGTGTGTCTCACTCGTACTGGAGAATAGCGCTGCTGTGCGCACTGCGCATGCGTCACCCAACACGCATGAGGAAGTAACGGAGCAGGCTCGGACTGGAGAAATGTCGCCGCCGAGTCCCAAACAGACCATCCCGAACCCGGTGAGGAGACGAACCCGTCGAATATGTATCGGTTTGCTGTAGAGCTTTATCACTACGGCCTGTATTGAACCAACCAATAATGTCTCGGTGCGTCGCTGACGGCGGCTATAGCCTAACTAGGCCATGGCTGTGGCCAGTCTGCTCCGGGTGTGTCAGCACTTCGTACTGCTCTTACGCGTACTGTCAACTCGGCTAAACAATGGATACTTCCAGGAATTGTTGGGGTGTAGGGCAATACATCAATGTGTCTATACAATTTATGTATTTTGATAATCCAAAACTACAAAATAGCCTAGGAACTATTGTTCACCAATTTAATATTGGGGCTGGTGACACCAGGCTTCGCCAAGTTAATGTCTCGTGTATTTTATTGTGGCGGACTTGTGGGACATAATTCACGTGACTGGGTGTGGGGTGGGACCTGCCCCTTTAAAGCCAATGGGTTGTTGTTTTCCTGAGTCCGAGCTATGTGTGTCACAATAAAATAACTACACGAGTTGGTGTAGCTGAAGGAGAACAGTTGTCCGATGCTCATTACCCACAACATTATAGCATTTTTAAACCTACGAAACCACTGCAGTATTTTGATACAAAATAAATGATGCACAGAAGTAAGGAAACGCATGTGGGACCAGCTTGGGCATGCTGCTCCTGACATGCTGGTTGAATAATGGGATGCCGTCCCACAGCAGCGTGACCAGCATGAGGTGTCAGGTTGTGTGGTTATATCACATGCTACTGACACTTCTGCTTGTTAAATAAATACGTTGTTACATTTTGTGTCTTAATACTTTAATCTTCCAATCCACCAAACAAGAGTCAACAGCAAAGAAAAGCTGTCATTGTCAGACGATTTGGAAAACCTTTCATGTTCACAAACCCCACATACAGCTCTGCTGCTCATCCCACAAATGCACGTTCCTTACAAATGTGGCACCTTTTAAAGGGGAAATAATCAGGCTTCTAATGATATAAGATGTATCACCTAGAAGCCTTTTTTACATGTATAGTATTTGGCAGATGCTTTTATCCAAAGTTACTTACATGTAGTGCATTTTTCAATGGTTGGACAGGTCATACACCAGTAATTGTAAGCAACCAATATTATTAGAGAATTGTTAAAGTATCTCATCATGTGTACTAGCATGTCATATCATTCAATCATCAAAGTGCCTAATGGCCTGAATACTAAGTGCCTAATGCTACAGTGTTAAATACATAAGAGCAGAATAGTATAGAAAAGAGAAAACCATGTGGGGAAGAAGCTAGATTTAGGATTGAGTGCTAGGAGGTGGAGAGGTCACTAGTCGAGGTGCATGGTGAAGAGGTGTGTCTTGAGTCTCTTGTGGAAAATGGGTAATGTTTCAGCAGTCCTAACTTGCTGGAAGCTCGTTCCACCATCGTGGTGCCAGGACAGAAAACATTTGAGATGTCGATGAGCAATGAGACTCGTCTCAAAAGAAATAATCTACCAAACACAAATTGACTTACTTTTTTGTGTTATGTTAATGAAGCAATTTTCAACAACCCTATACCAATTACAGAATATAATTTTGTATTTCAAATACAGTACATGTATAATAAATACTTCCCTCTGCGATATAAAGACATTGTCATCTATTAATGGGACTGTTTTCTGTTTTGAAGGCGATTCCCTATGCAGGGACTATTCTGGGGGGACTTGTGCCTGGGGAGATGCTTATCATTCAAGGATCCGTCCCGGCCGATGCTGACAGGTAATGTGTTGGATCATATCTCTGTTCAAAGTTTAACTACCAAATGATTATATTACAAAATACTGAAATGATAACATACATATTAGAGATGCACCGATTGACCGGACACCAATCGGATCCGGACGGTTTTGCTCCAAAACCCGCGATCGGCAACCGGCCGGTTTTTCAAAATATTTCGGCCGGTCTGTGTTCCGGTAGCCTAACACATTTCTTGGTGTGGAAATTAAAATGTGTGTCCAAAATAGATTTCAAGTCGTAGGTAAGCTTCTCGGTAAATTTATTTTTATACAGAGAATACACACGTTGAGCGTCAATATCTAGCAAGTAAAACAGAGCAAAACCATTTGCATTCCATTGTTCATCTCACTGAAAAAAATAAGTTACGCGTCTTATTTTTCAGTTAGCATACTTCACAGTTGTCATGTTGTCTCTGTTTGGATGACTCGCCGGTAGCGACGCAGGGTGTAGATTATCCTACTGGTGGCGACAGTTCGATTACACATGGCTCGAAGAATAAAAGATTTGGGCAGTTAAGTTAAACTATTTCTTTCCGTGTCTCCTGGCTGTTAAACAGACGCTGCCTTATAAAAATGTAAACACGACAAACTAGCGTTGGCGGTTAAGGGACCGTCAACAAATTCCTATGACTGCGAGCGCTGGCTTAAAACGTGGGTACATTTAAAATCTGCATTTAAATGACCGAGCTGTACAATAAAATCGGAATTGGTGTAAACCGGCCGGTCAGGCTCGACAAAAAATGGTAATTGGAATCGGTCAGGGAAAAATGCAATCGGTGCATCCCTAATACATATATAGCCCCCTTCTCCTGCGGCAGGGTCTGACTACGACTGACTGTGTAAAGCCTAGGGCTTGTTGCCATTACCAAACACAAACACACCATCGGAACACACTTACCTCACAACAGATACACAGGCAACTACACACAGCAATACCGAGACATGAACACGACCGCTCGCTCAGCATAGCGATCCTCTTGTCTGCCTTCTTGCCACCCCCATAGGTAAATGTTAATTTGGCTGTGTCCAGTGTGAAAGCAGCCCTTAGCTGCTTGGCCTGCAGACACAGCTGGGTATCAGGGAATACAATCACACAGCCATATGCTGCCATCCAGTCTGTAGCTGGGACCACTGCTGGGTGAGGTTGAAATGGGCCATACATGTAAATTAAGTCTTTTGTCTGTGGCCAAGTGGGACATTTAGGCATGAGATGCAAAGAGCACAGGAGATACAGCTGAAGTGGTAATGAAGAATGAAATGTCTATATGAAATAACTATAATTATTAGTTGAATAATCAAATCAAACTGATTTGAAATGGAACCAGTAGGAATTCATCTGGACTCGCTGCGCCACTCCAACGACTCCGGGAGACGAGGAGATGAGGAACTATTGACCAATGGCGGTCTGTTGTTTCCACAGGGACCCTCCCCCTCCTTTATATTAGATTTGGGATCTCTCCACAGTCACATGGTATTCAGGCTGTGCTGAACTCATCCCATGAACCTATTGGCCTATTAGGCTATATATATTTTTTGCATGGTGCCATGCGACCCTGCCCTGCGCTCATAAACGGTCGGTGCGTCATTAGAACCTTTAGTCATGCTGGGCATCACGTGTCCAGCATGACTGGCTGGGCTCCATTGCTTCGTGTGCAGCTGGTCGGTCCAGCTCAGCTCAGCAGCTTGTTGGAGGCAAAGAGAGGAGTGCTAGATCTCTCCTGTCTCTTCTGGCCGGCCGGGCGGGCTGTGATGAGAAGCGCAGGGGTACGGACCTCAGCCAGTCATGGGGGCTGAGTGTGGGCACCTCCCTGCCCGGGGGGCGCGTGGCCTCCTGGGCAGGGAGGTGCCCACACGATACAGACGCCACTCTGAGCCTGCCTTGCTCACCGGTCTGGGGCCAGGGCAGAAGATGGCCTAGTTAGCGCTGGAGTGAACGGCTCCCTACCTGGTGCACTGGTCTAGCGGTAACCATGGCAACCTCCCCAGGTTCCAGGTGGAGCTGACGTGCGGCAGCAGCGTGAAACCGCGGGCCGACGTGGCGCTCCACTTCAACCCGCGCTTCCGGCGCTCGGCCTGCGTGGTGTGCAACAGTCTACAGGCCGAGCGCTGGGGCCGCGAGGAGATCCTGCAGCGCTCGCCCTTCTACCCCGGGGCCGCCTTCGAGCTGGTGCTGCTGGTGCAGGCGTCTGGGTACAAGGTGAGGGGGGGGGGTCTATGGGTCAGGGATGTGCACTCCCCAGTGACAGCAACCATCGCTCATGATGCACCTAATGGCTTGAATTAATTTAATCAATCTCACAACTAAATGAAATAGGTTGGGCAACATGAAGTCCAGAAACTGAGAGATCACGGGACAGCTGCCAGTTTTAAGATAATACACTTATGCTCCCTCTCTCTCTCTCTCTTTCTCTGTCTTTCTTTTTCTCTCTCTCTTTCTCTCTCTCTATCTATCTCTCGCTCTCTCTGTCTCTTTTTCTCTCTCTCTCTATCTATCTCTCTCTCTTTCACTCTCTCTCTCGCTCGGTGTTCTGTATTCTGTATTGGAGCCTCGGCTCCTGCAACGTTGCAGGTTGAAATTAAAACAATCTAATCATAATCTAATCTAATCATGTTTACTGGACTGACTGGTATACTGAACACTGTCATCTGTGGATATAATGACTCATGAGTTTCATTATTAGTGAAACGCTTTAATTCAAATGAGAAACTGGCATATTCTGGTACATTCTGTAGTTTCCCGATGTATTCTATGATGTTAAGAACACTATGTATGTAGTCTGCATGTACTGTGGTTATTTATCTGTTGTAATGACCCCGCCCTGCCCCCAGGTGGCGGTGAATGGCGAACACTTGCTGGAGTATAAACACCGGCTGGACCTGCAGCGCGTTGACACGCTGGCCATATCTGGCAAGGTCAAAGTTCAAACCATCGCCTTCATTCCCGTGAGTGTTTCTGCCAGCTTGATGTCTCTTGACCGTAGCAGGGCCGTGCGTGATGTTGACGTCTGCAGGCTCTTAAAGGCGCATGTCTCAATTGTGTGGGCACTTTTGTTTCGGTTTCAAGCTGTGTTCATTTACTGCCCTCTGAACTGCACATATTAGTCTTTGGGTTGTTGCCGTGGTTACGCCCTAGCGGCCCTGTGACCCAGCCCATGTTGTTCCCTGTGTTGTGTAGAACCCGGAGGTTCCTGCAGCCCAGACTGTGAACAAGGCAAGAACTGAACCTCATGTACGTATGTAGCATGGTGTGCTCTGCTTACTGTTTATGTTGTGTGTGTGTGTCTGTGTGGGAAACATGTAAGCTAAACGCTGATTTATTATTCTGCATCAAGCCTACGCTGTATTTTACGCCGTAGCTTAAACCATAGCCTACACTGTAGCTTACGCCATAGCCTATACTGTATCTTACGCCGTAGCTTAGAGGTGCGTGTCAGGCTACAGTGTGTGTTATAGTGTAGGCTACAGGTAGCTTCCACACAAAGCATAAACTGGCCTTTGCACAGCAGCACTATGGTAGCTTCAGTGTGATCTGAGCTCATTTTGTTTCCAGGCTGTGCAGTCCATGCCATTTGACTTGGTGAGTATTCCAGTTGAACACACCTCCTCTCACACACACACTAATTCAGATTAGGAGCCAGATCCCCCAGAGGGACGTGGACGTCCATGCGTACGTCCACGCTAGGGAGCCCTCCAGCAGATTACAGACGGCAGATGAGGGACGGTCAAATGTTGAACGGCATGTCTCTAACGTCAGCCCTCAACTCAAGTGGACGCGGTCTGCGGTATTATCGCCATGTTTTTGTTTTTGTTTTGAATGGTCAAGTTCGTTGGGCAGAGCTTCTGAAATAATGTGATTCTGGGCCATTTATAGACAACGTGATCTCAGTCCGTGGTGAGACAATTGTGCAACATCATGTGCTTTCTACCTGTTTAGTAGGCCTACTGGTAATCACTTAACTTTGTCCGGCAGATGTTGGGCCAAAATATCAGATGTAAAATATGAATAAATAAATATTAAATTAAGCATATTAAATAAAGCATATTAAATAGCGCAAGATCAAAAGCCTATGGCGCGCCAAGCGTAGCCTA
>JAODTR010005772.1:0-11181 GCA_025399935.1 Amblyopsis rosae
AGTGCTGATGAAGAGGCTGAGACTAGAGACGGTCTCTTATGTGACGTAGTGCTGATGAAGAGGCTGAGGCTAGAGACAGTCTGTGATGTAGTGCTGATGGACGGAAGAGGCTGAGACTAGGCCACGGGCTGCTAATTAAATAGGCCTGCTGTATACTGTTTATATAATAGATTTTTCATCACAGGCTGAAAGCAGGAAATTCCCTTTTTATGTGGATGGATTTTTTTCTTTCGTAAAGAGTGCTGTGTTAGTTGTGTAGTGTCTAGTTGTAAATAAATTAAATACGTAATAAAAGAAAAATCTGAACATTCGTCCCCCTAACATATCATCCCCCTAAAACAACAAGGCCCACCTGATACAGTATTACTAGTAGTACTGATAGCACTAGTATGTCTACTAGTAATACTAGTACTACTAAAACTACTATATATATTAAATGTTCTTACCTGGGTTTACATTTCCAAGGTTAATCACACAACCATTTTTCTGGGGTTCACTTGGTGTATTCCAGGTTTACAAAATGAAGCCTTAATGTCTACACACTCACAAAGACTGACCTTGACACGTTAAGTCCATTAGAGCTTAATATGAGATCCCTGTAGCTGTTTCCATGACAATGCATACCTGCAGGCCTTTCCCGAGGAAGTAATCTACAAATGTACTGGTACAAACATTATTTACAACACAAAAGAGAGCTTGCTAATATAAATGTATTCATTATTAATTGTTAGCTTAGTGATGGCTGGAAAACAGATAACACATTAAGTGACTATAGCATGGTTATCAGTATGGTATGTCAAGAAGCTTGTCAAATATACAGTAGATCTAAAGAAAAGCTTAGTGTATGCATACATTGGCATTAGGGTTGGGTACGCATACACCTAACCCTAACCTCTAAACTCTAACCCTAAACCTAACCATAGCTTACTGCAACCTTTAATTGTCTGAAGGAATCCTGCAGCTGATGTCTACTGTAAATAAAGTTAGGGTTAGGTTAGCTAACCCTAACTTCATTTGTTAGTAGGTTATAGGTTAGCATCTTATATTAGGTGAATAGATCATACACAATGACGATAGGGTCAGGGGTATGTTAGCTAACCCTAACATCATTTGTCAATAACGTTAGCATCTTATATTAGGTGAATAGATCATACACAATGACGATAGGGTCAGGGGTATGTTAGCTAACCCTAACATCATTTGTCAATAACGTTAGCATCTTATATTAGGTGAATAGATCATACACCATGACAATATGGTCAAGGGTATGTTAGCTAACCCTAACATAATTTGTTAGAAGCGTGAACATTGTTAAAGCTGATCCAAACACACAGCAGAAAAGAGCTGTAATATAAATAAAGATAAAAACAAAAGCCTGGGACAAATGATTGCCATTGAGGACTCCGGTTAGTGCATTGTCAATGGCAGGGTAGTACCTCTGGTGTCATGACAACAGGAAGCTCATGCCACTCCTGTGGCACAAAGACCAGAACCATGCAAAGAGAGTTACGCAAACAGTTCCAAGAAGTGAATAATATGAATCAATATGTACAGATATGTCACTTTTTGGTAATAATTAGTTAATAAAGGCACCGATTTACAGATACAATATAATTTATAGGGCACTTTTAGTATTTGCGGCTGCCTTCGATCCGCCATTGCTGTGAAAAAACGGGTCATTGGAGTGAACGGAGACTCATTCTTTACATGACTGACTTTTGGCAAGGACATATATGGCTAGTGACTGATGTCATGACAACAGGAAGCTCATGCCACCATCGTGGCACCAGGACAGAGAAGAGCGATCGTAGCCATGGCGCTGCCAGACAGCCAGCTAACACAATGTGTTAGCTTTTATTTACCCTGACTGTTCCCGGTGGTTGGTCGCGTCTAGCATGTCAGCAATCGCCATCGGTGTGTGAATGTGTGTGTGACTGGGTGAGTGTGAGGCAAAATACTGTACAGCGCTTTGAGTGGCCGGAAGGTTAGAAAAGCGCCATATAAATGCATCCATTTACCATTTACTATTTACTGTACAATGTGATGAATTTAATTATATGTATAATTGCACATTTCTGCTGCTATTGCATCCTAACTGTCCTGGAGTGGTGGATTCCTCACTCTATGGTCCCTTCCCAAGATTTCCCCTTTTTTCCTTATGGGGTTTTGAATGGAAGTTTTTCCTTGCCTGGGGCGAGGAGCAGGTTAAGGAGGTGTTGTTTGCTTCCATTTGAAATATGGGCTGTGCAGCACTTTGAGGCTGTATGTGATGAAGGGCTATATAAGTAACCCATCAACAGTACAGTCATAATGAGACCAATATCTCTTTTATGAGCACTGAATATACGCATTAAATACATTGCAAAAGCATACAGCAAAGACATTCAAGGTCATTGTTATTGCCCCTCGAGGGGCAATTTTGTTCACAGCCAGCAGTCATTACATGTAATAGCGCACCAATTAGCACACAATAATTAAACCACACACACAAAGGATTGGGGGCATTTATATATTCAAAAGGCCAAAAACAGCAGGGAGAAAATAATGTTAAAATGTTTTTTCTGCATCTAAAACCTACATCAAGATGGAAGCAAGTTCACCTTGCTACACAAAGTATGGCCAGTTATCTAAAACATTAAGCTGATTTTCACTAGTTTCGACAAATTGTTTAAGTAAAGGTCAAATTATATTTTATTTAACCATCAGGATTTGAAAAACTATTGATAATTATTTTGGTTTTCAGATACGTTTGAAACTGTGCTGGTTCACCTGAATGGTATGGCAACATACACACATACGTATATATACACACAATACAGTATATATATATTTTGTTCAAAGTCAATAACATGAATTTCAATGCAGTCTGAATTACTTTACTCAAAAACACATTTTATGAAACCTTTGGTATGATATTGCTCACACAGACACACCATGTGGATCTACAGGCTTGTTTCACAAGCAACATATTGTGTTAATGTGGACAATAAGGAAAAATCACTGTCTTAGCAATGCTGTCTATAAGCAGACAAACGTGTAATAATAATAATAATAATAATAATAATAATAATAATTTTGAGTAAGGTCAATAAGAGCTGAGTCTGTTTTGTCATTTCAGAGTCCAGTATTGCAGAGGAGAAACCAGACTCTGCTGAGCAGGCAGCAGGTATCCTTGATGTACCATAGTACATCTGGCAGTAGTCTATAGTATACCTATACAGCTGGTTATATAACTGTATAGTCTATAGTATACCTATACAGCTGGTTATATAACTGTATAGTCTATAGTATACATATATAGGTGGTTATATAACTGTATAGTCTATAGTATACCTATATAGCTGGTTATATAACTGTATAGTCTATAGTATACCTATATAGCTAGTTATATAACTGTATAGTCTATAGTATACATATATAGGTGGTTATATAACTGTATAGTCTATAGTATACATATATAAGTGGTTATTTAACTGTATAGTCTATAGTATACATATATAGGTGGTTATATAACTGCATAGTCTATAGTATATTTATATATGTGGTTATATAACTGTATAGTCTATAGTATACATATATAGGTGGTTATATAACTGCATAGTCTATAGTATATCTATATATGTGGTTATATAACTGTATAGTCTATAGCATACATATATAGGTGGTTATATAACTGCATAGTCTATAGTATACATATATATATGGTTATATAACTGTATAGTCTATAGTATACATATATAGGTGGTTATATAACTGTATAGTCTATAGTATACATATATATATGGTTATATAACTGTATAGTCTATAGTATATCTATATAGGTGGTTATATAACTGTATAGTCTATAGTATACATATATAGGTGGTTATATAACTGTATATTCTATAGTATACATATATAGGTGGTTATATAACTATAGTCTATAGTATACATATATAGGTGGTTATATAACTGTATAGTCTGTAGTTTATCTTTATATGTTGTTATAGTTTGTTGTCTATCTTGATCAGATTCTGTAACTGATACAACTGATAAACCAGGTCAGTGTGTACTACTTTCCTGTACTAATTTTGTAAATAAATTCAACACAACAGACTAATATATAAGTATAAATTGAAGTACTCTATTTTATGAGGTGATATTTAACCTGTTGTGTCCCTCTTGAACAGGACCGAATGGAGACTCGGCAGACACCACAGATTCAGCTGACTCTAATGGTAAGTTATGGTATATCATTATTGTGTTATAATGATATATTGTACATAATGTAATTATTCTGTTATAATTATAATATACTGTATATTGTGCTATTATATAATGCTATAGTCATCTGCTATAGTTATTTTCTAGTTATAGCTTAGAAAATAAAAAACTTGCTATTTTCTGTCAGCATAAGGAGATTTACTGGGATACAAAGTGATACAAAGCTCTATGCACAACAGAAAAAGAGGTAAAACTGAAGAGCTCTCTAGCTGTCACTCATTCTGGACAAGGACTTGAAGAATGTTTAAGGATGGTCATGGAATTATTTACTTGGTGATCAAATAAAGTGCTTATTAAAACAATCCAATATGGCAGACAATTCTAATATGACAACATGTCCATTGACAATACAGGGAGGTGTATCATTTTTAGAATTAACAATTCATTTGGCCCACTTATTTCAAAGCTTTCCAAAATTTGCTGGGATTGTTTAGGTTTTCTGTGGTAGCTGATAAATACAAATCTGATTTGGCCTTTTTTATTAAAAAAGTGCACCGATTGCACAGCTATCTAAAACTGAGCCAATCCGTACCAGCCCCAGAATGTCTGGCTTTAGCCTAAGCTTGATTTCTCTAGCGGAGGAGATCAGCTAAGCTAACCCTAGCTAAACTCTGGGGGGAACCAAGCATTATCTGGTAAATGAACTGTAACCCTATGGGAAGGAGCATGCTTGTCCACAATGTTAATGAAACTATCACTTTCAAGACAGCTCAACATGATCAATAAGGGCCATTTGGTTCCAGTCAAAATAAAACAATTCTTGGCAAAATGCTTGTTCAAGTATTTTACATTTTGTTTTAAACATTTTCCGAGGTTTGTGATCGCTCAAGTCATCAGCAAATACGCCAATATCAGAATATTTGTGAGGAGTATTTGTTGTATGAGTGGATTTGTTAGGGTTTTGTTATTTAGTCTAGTGGGACTGTCAATTGTTTGCATAAGATTTTAACAATTACAATGACTCTTGATGTCATCGGATACAGAGGACAACCAATCCCAATTTAAATCACAAACTAAAAGTCAAATTTAGATTATAGTTCATGTTTGGCAAAGCAACACCAACAGCAAAAGGGGCTATTTAACAACCAACAATAACAATATTGTGACCCTTGGCTATTTTAAGATGTATTGGTAGCATTTCAAACAGTTTTTATAATAGTTAGAGTAAGTAAGATATTGGTATGTAATTTAGATTTAACATACATTGCCACACCACCCCCCTTCTTTTGACAATCACAACGAAAGGCCCTGTAGCCACATCATAATGTCTGTATCTGCAATAGATTTGTTTAGCCAAATCTATTTGGATAGCCCTGACATATCTATTTTCGGGAGTAAACCACAAACATTTTTGAATGTGGCATGTATTGTTATTTAATTGGCCCAAGGTTAGTAAGTAAGTAAGTAAATTTTATTTATATAGCACATTTTCAAAGACAAAAAGTCACAACAAATGAAATTACCAACAAAAATACACTATATATATAAACACATAATACATTAAAAAAGCAAAGCAGATATAAAAGATGCATACACCATAAAATAAAATGCTAATGAAAAGCTTGTCTAAAAAGATGCGTCTTAAGGTGTGATTTAAAAGTGTCCACGGTGTCCATAGCTCTTAAGGCGAGAGGGAGATCGTTCCATAGCCTGGGAGCCAACGTTCCGAAAGCGCGGTCACCTATAGTCTTAAAAGGAGTTCTTGGGACAGTTAAAATGCCCTGACCTGAAGACCTCAGAGACCGCCCAGAGGTGTGTGTGTGTGCAAGGCTCTATATGTGATAACTACTTTATAATGTACTCTAAAAGAAATAGGAAGCCAGTGTAACGCCCCGAGCACCGGAGTGATATGGGCACGCTATGGGTCCCTTTTGCTCTCCCTCTGGGTTGCTGGGTGATGAGCTGACCTGCCCCACCTGGGGATTCTCCACTGATGGAGACACCTGGCTGGAATATAGCGCCCGTCCCACACTCGGCCGTGCTGGGGGTGTATCCCCTTAGGTTAGGAGTTACCCAGGTTACCACGGTTGTTAATGTTGTTAGTTCATGTTGGAATTCCAAGTTTGTCCACAATGTTTATTTGTTGTTTTTTCGTGGCCCTAATACTCACCTAACAGCAGAACTATTATTATCCTCTCTTTTTCCCAAAACGAGTCAAATATCTTATTACTGGCCTAAACGTTAATTCACCAAAAATGTAAGCATCCAGACTTTCATATAAGGACTTTGCCACAATGATATTCAGTAATCAAGAAAATTAAGATATTTTAAAGAAAATTATTAGATTTTACATGTAATTACTGTTGAATATAGTTATACACTTATTTATTATATTTATGCTTACTTATGCTGATGACGGCATTTATGTGTTAAGATGAGTCTGTGCTGGAAAACTCACTAGACTCCACAGGTCTGTATGGTTCTTTGGCTGTGCTCTTCTATGGTTCTATGGTTGTTCTATGGTTGTTCTATGGTTGTGTTCTAACCCTAACCCTACCACATCATATAATGTGTTAACCCTAACCCTACCACATCATATAATGTGTTAACCATAACCCTATTGTCACATCATATGTGTTAACCCTAACCCTACCACATCATATAATGTGTTAACCATAACCCTACCACATCATATAATGTGTTAATACTGAAGCCTTATGCCGGGATTCCACTGGGAGCATGTTCTATCACTGGGTTTGTCCCGACTCCATTTCAGAAGCGGAGCGCTGTGAGGCATTTTTTATGGCAAGATCAACAAAACTACTTTGCCTGTCCAACAATGTCTTCCTTGATAAGGAAGATAATTAGTAGAATTTCCACTCCCAAAACTAGTGTAATTACATTGTCCTTGTTGTAGTTGCGTCATAGGCTATAACTCATGACATGTAAAATTAACCTCTCATCGTCCATAATGTAAAATCCTTCACACTTCTGGCCCCTGCCACTGATGTAAAGAAATAAAATCTGGAGTCTGCACACTTTGTTTTGCACATGATTTCTATTGTAATTTGTATTTGAACTGCGCATCTTGGCTGCAGCATCTGTAAAAAATAGACATAACGCCTATCTTTATTGAAGCAAAGCAGAAAGACGCTTCTGGGACGCTTCCAACACTCCCTGTGTCATGTCTGCTGGTAGTACAAGTAATGACTAGTGTCCGCTATCAGGTCGCATTGAAGGTGTATCGAGGCGCACCAGCACCGCACTGGCGCCCAGTGGAATCCAGGTGTTAGATTAGCATAACAGTCAAGCAGCAAATGTCTAAAAGAGATGAAAAGGCTAAGGTGCCTGTGCTAAAGGACACTTATGCTCCCCATTAGATGTACAAGGTGACCTTGTACTTCTTTGATTTAGGAACAGATACAAGCGACGATAAAGACCAGGACAGCAACTTTGACACCACAGAGACAGACGCACATGTGGGAGGGGACAGTCAAGGGGATAAGGCCACAGGAGGGGACAGTCAAGGGGATAAGGACACAGGAGAGGACAGTCAAGGGGATAAGGAGACAGGAGGGGACAGTCAAGGAGATGAGGAGACAGGAGGGGACAGTCAAGGGGATAAGGAGACAGGAGGGGACAGTCAAGAGGATAAGAACACAGGAGAGGAAAGTCAAGGGGTTAAGGAGACAGGAGGGGACAGTGAAGGGGATAAGAAGACAGGAGGGGACAGTCAAGAGGATAAGGAGCCAGGAGAGGACAGTCAAGGAGATAAGGAGACCGGAGGGGACAGTCAAGAGGATAAGGAGCCAGGAGAGGACAGTCAAGGGGATAAGGAGACAGGAGAGGACAGTAAAGAGGATAAGGAGACAGGAGGGGACAGTCAAGAAGATAAGGAGACAACAGAGGACAAGGAAAGCCATGACAGTGATGGTGTTGATGATGATGATGATAATAACGACAAGCTCAAGGAAAGCAAGGAAGATGGAGAGAAGCTGGAAGTTGCCAAGCAGGATGGAATTGAAAAGGATGCAGGAGACAGTCCAGAGGAGAGCAGCCAGGTGTCTGAGGAGGAGACAAGAGACGCAGATGAACTGGAAGCAGGACAGGAGAAACGAGACAGTGAGGAGGAGACAGAGAGCCTTGAGCAGATGGAGAAGCAAGAGTCCGATAGTCAGGAGACAGAAGACAGTGAGGTGGATGAGTCGCAGAAGGAAGGGAAGTCAGAAAACAACAGTGATGAAAGTCTGGACAATCCTGATGATGATGGCAAGGACAGTAAAGACTCAGGCAGTGATATGGACAGTAAAGATGCAGACAGTGACGTGGACAGTAAAGACTCAGACAGTGATGTGGACAGTACAGACAGCACAGATATTGGCGTGGACAGTACAGACAGCACAGATATTGGCGTGGACAGCCATGCTGAGACTAGTGAGCAGATCAAGGAGGAGAAAAGAGAAGAGAGGACTCCAGATGTCCCCGACTCTATTGAAGGTAAAATGCTGAAGTTTGCCTGTTCACACAGGCCTTAATCTGCTGTTGTCAAGGTTGTTTGAAGCTCTTGCAGTTGAGACACATATGTTTTTTTCAGGTCCCTCTCTCTATCTGAACACTCACTATGTTTGTCCTACAGTGGCACCACCTGACCAACTGGACCAATCAGATGACACCACCCAGCAGGCCAGAAAGAATGAAGGTGTGTTTTATGACCAATCACGACAGTCCCAAGCCAGATGTTGTTAAAGGTCCCATTCCATGAAAACCAAGTATTTCTATTTGTTTTAGGAAATAGTAATGTCGATGTGACATGGAGAAGTAAGCATTTCAAAGTGGACTGTTAGCTTCTTGGTCTGTATTGGCTAAAAAAGGGAGAGGGGTGGGGAAACAGGCGAATGAGAGAAAAGTGCGTATGTTGCGTATATTACTGCACACAGTTTGTTTGGTACCGCCCCTATGAGGATATGGCCAGCTTCGTAGTATAAGGCAAGGAACTGATGTTGATCGCCAGTACACAAACCTTAAGTAAACGTTTAATGTTCAACATTTGCAGGTGACCAAATCTGTAAATCTAGTTTTTGATACAGTAACTGGTAGGCCACCATAGCATGAACCACTAGTCTGCAAGACAGGCATATTATCAAGAGTGATGCACTGTGCACATCAATAACTACATTGGATAAATATAGGCTAAAGTTCAGAAACAGTAAACGGATTATAAATAGGCTGCTTAAATATCACTTTGTGCTGTTGCTAGCAGCTAGCAGTTAGCCACCTATCTATCATAACCCTGTATGGTAGTGGCAAGAACGGCCGCGTTTCGTGCTATGTAACCCTTTGGTACATGGCTGTTTAGCGGGCAAGGATGGCTGCGATGTTGTGCTATGGTATAATGTTACCTTCATTGATGAAATAATGTGCTTAGTAGATACATGGCTGGTTATCAAAACTTAGCGCCCCTGTTCCTTCACAGGGCTGTGTGACTAGCTGCTGCTGTGTTTATGTGGTTGACACGAATGACAACAAGCTACATTCTGCCTCCCGTATCCTTTGCTGTAGTCTGGACGGCGAGGTGGAATTAATGCACAATATTAACACCTGGAAAACACTGCTGAAAATAAACCATATGTGGTTCAAAACCCATAAAACTATGTTCAAAACGCGTTTGAGTACTAGCAGTAAAGCAGTCGTAGCCTCACGTCAACACATATACGTGGAAGTCGGGGCGGGGTGCGCAGTGATGTGTTATATTTAAAGCAGCAGTCACTGAAGTCTGACTGTTTTGTAAGAGTTGTGGTTGTGATCATGCTATTGCACATAATTTATGTGGTATTTTCACATAAGATGGTCAACTACATTGCAAGTAAAAATGACCATGAAATTACTTGGGTCCTAATCCTAACCCTAGACTCTGGGGTCTTTGATACTGTAGCTTTGATCCCACAGAACATACCTGTACCAATACCTGTGTCACATGGCACTGTAAGCACACCACATTCTGTTAGAACGGCCAGCACACTAGGCAGGTACATGGAAAAAGGTAATTGTTAAGATAACCCTACTCAAGATCAGTCTCGTGAGTATTCCTGGGATCACGTATCTGGCTGATGCTCATGCTGTGATGTATGAAGCGCTACAGCATCAGAACAAAACAAGAATGGCAGATTTTCCAAGCAATACATGTAGAATGCAGGTTTCTTGGTTATAGCAACGTATACCAGGTCCCGCCTGGGGGCACGACACCAAAAAACGCAAGCGTTATAGATCCAGACATCGCCACGACGATGGCTTGTACACACTTTGCACATACATGCAACTTCTGCTTCCCAGTCTGCGATGCTCACATTGGCTATTGCAGGTCTGTGGACACTTCAATACAGATCATCTGGGCAGATAATTGGTGGCACACATTTGTCTTATCAAGCTCCAATGTTGTATGTTTGAAGGACTGTTTGATATAACGTATAAGCTAATATAACGTGTATAGTGTTTTAATTTAAATGCCTTAGCAATGGCATGTTCATATGCTATATATATATATATATATAAATAATAATATATGTATGTCTACTTTTATAATAATAATAATAATAATAATAATAATAATAATAATAATAAACTTTAGTTGTATAGCACATTTCATACACAATGTGCAACTCAATGTGTTTTACAGTTAAAAACATTTGAACAAAGGATGAAGGGAACAAATTAAATTAAACAAGAAAAAAAAGAAAAAAGAAAACTAGGTAAAAACCAAGGAATTAATAAAAACCATTAATGTCTGGGTTTCCCCACAATTTCTTTGGAGGGCCTTGTCCCACTGGGTGTTTCACCCAACCTCTTTAAAGGGCCTTATCCCTTTGGGTGTTTCATCCATTCTTTAAAGGGCCTTGACCCCTGGGTGTTTCACCCCCTCTTTAAAGGGCCTTATCCCTTTGGGTGTTTCACCCCCTCTTTAAAGGGCCTTATCCCTTTGGG